>ONZH01023376.1:0-254648 GCA_900303285.1 Rhinella marina
CAGACGGTGTGTATTAACACCACGTATATAAAAGAGTTTTGCAGGAAACGCACAGTACAGGTGCCAAATAAAAGGACTTTTTTTTAAATATGTCTGATTACACAGCCGTGTACTAACAGGTCAGACGGTGGGTATTAACAGCACATATATAAAAGAGTTTTGCAGGCACGCAGAACGCACAGTACAGGTGCAAATAAAAGGACTTTTTTTTAATATTTCTAGGTACACAGCCGTGTACTACAAGGTCAGACGGTGTGTATTAACACCACGTATATAAAAGAGTTTTGCAGGCACGCAGAACGCACAATACAGGTGCCAAATAAAAGGACCTTTTTTTTAAATATTTCTAGGTACACAGCCATGTACTAACCAGGTCAGACGGTGGGTATTAACACACGTATATAAAAGAGTTTTGCAGGCACGCAGAACGCACAGTACAGGTGCCAAATAACAGGACTTTTTTTAAATATGTCTGATTACACAGCCATGTACTAACAGGTCAGACGGTGTGTATTAACACCACGTATATAAAAGAGTTTTGCAGGCACGCAGAACGCACAATACAGGTGCCAAATAAAAGGCCTTTTTTTAAATATTTCTAGGTACACAGCCGTGTACTACAAGGTCAGACGGTGTGTATTAACACCACATATATAAAAGAGTTTTGCAGGCACGCAGAACGCACAGTACAGGTGCCAAATAAAAGGCCTTTTTTTAAAATATTTCTAGGTACACAGCCGTGTACTAACAGGTCAGACGGTGGGTATTAACAGCACGTATATAAAGAGTTTTGCAGGCACGCAGAACGCACAGTACAGGTGCCAAATAAAAGGACTTTTTTTTAAATATGTCTGATTACACAGCCGTGTACTAACAGGTCAGACGGTGGGTATTAACAGCACGTATATAAAAGAGTTTTGCAGGCACGCAGAACGCACAGTACAGGTGCCAAATAAAAGGACTTTTTTATAAATATTTCTAGGTACACAGCCGTGTACTACAAGGTCAGACGGTGTGTATTAACACCACGTATATAAAAGAGTTTTGCAGGCACGCAGAATGCACATACAGGTGCCAAATAAAAGGCCTTTTTTTTTATATTTCTAGGTACACAGCCGTGTACTACAAGGTCAGACGGTGTGTATTAACACCACGTATATAAAAGAGTTTTGCAGGCACGCAGAACGCACAGTACAGGTGCCAAATAAAAGGACTTTTTTTTAAATATGTCTGATTACACAGCCGTGTACTAACAGGTCAGACGGTGGGTATTAACAGCACGTATATAAAAGAGTTTTGCAGGCACGCAGAACGCACAGTACAGGTGCCAAATAAAAGATCTTTTTTTAAAATATGTCTGATTACACAGCCATGTACTAACAGGTCAGATGGTGGGTATTAACAGCACATATATAAAAGAGTTTTGCAGGCACGCAGAACGCACAATACAGGTGCCAAATAAAAGGCCTTTTTTTAAAATATGTCTGATTACACAGCCGTGTACTAACAGGTCAGACGGTGGGTATTAACAGCACGTATATAAAAGAGTTTTGCAGGCACGCAGAACGCACAATACAGGTGCCAAATAACAGGACTTTTTTTTAAATATGTCTGAGTACACAGCCGTGTACTAACAGGTCAGACGGTGGGTATTTACACCTGGTATACAAAAATGGTATTGCAGGCACACAGAACCCAGAACACTAGAGCCAAAGAAACTGTATTTAAAAAAAAAAAAATGTACACAGCTGTATACTGCCAGAAGATCAGATGATGCATTTACACACTAGGTATATAACAGGGTTTTGCAGCCAAAAAGAACGCAGAACAGTAGTGCCAAATATAGTTTGGTATGTAGCAGAGCACCTAATACACCACTAATGCCTCTCTCTATCCCTACTCCAGCAGCTATCCCTGAATACAGCAGCCGTTCTCTGCAGAGTGTATATAGTAGTAAAGCTATCACTGTACTGCACTATAGTAGCCCTGATAAGGGCTTTTAATCACGCTCCTGCCTGTCCAACAGCTAAAACCTATCTCTCCCTTCTCCAGCCTCTGTCCCTGACTAAATTCACGCAGTATATGCGAATGAGCAGGAAGACCTGAGTTATTAATATTCGAGGTCACGTGGTTTTTCCAGCCAATCCATGTAGACGCCGTTTTCGCACTGCCAGCGTGCTCCGCGGGCCTGTCATGGTGATTGGTGGAAAAAGAGCGCCAGGGAAGGTGGGAGGGGAAACGAATTCTAAGTGCGCCATCGCCGTTATACTCGATCGAAATCGAGTATGCCGAATAGCGTAGTATTCGATCGAATACCGGCTCGATCGAACACTACTCGCTCATCTCTAATGATGTATAATAGATGCAGTGTGTACAGATATATAGTATATACAGCAGTGTACTGATATGTGAGGTATGAGGTATAATAGATGCAGTGTGTACAGATATATAGTATATACAGCAGTGTACTGATATGTGAGATATGAGGTATAATACATGCAGTGCGTACAGGTATATAGTATACAAAGCAGTGTACTCATGTGAGGTACGAGGTGTAAATTATTAATCGCGCCACCCATGTCAGTACACTGCTGTATATACTATATACCATTACACACTTCATCTATTATACCTCGTACTTCACATATTAGTACACTGCTGTATATACTATATACCTGTACACACTGCATCTATTATACCTAATACCTCACATATCAGTGCATATATATACACACACACACTGAATCTATTAAACCTCATACCTCACATATCAGTACACTGCTTTATATACTATATATCTGTACACACTGCATCTATTATACATCATACCTCACATATCAGTACACTGCTGTATATACTATATATCTGTACACACGTCATCTATTATACCTCATACCTCACATATCAGTACACTGCTGTATATACTATTTATCTGTATATACTGCATCTATTATACCTCGTTCCTCACATATCAGTACACTGCTGTATATACTATATACCTGTACACACTGCATCTATTATACTTTTATAATACATGCAGTATATACAGATATATAGTATATACAGCAGTGTACTGATATGTGAGGTACGAGGTATAATAGATGCAGTGTGTACAGCTATATATTATATACAGCAGTGTACTGATATGTGAGGTAAGAGGTATAATAGATGCAGTATGTACAGATATATAGTATATACAGCAGTGTACTGACATGGCAGGTGCGATGAATAATTTACACCTCGTACCTCACATGAGTACGCTGTGTTGTATACTATATATCTGTAAACACTGCATGTATTATACCTCGTACCTCACATATCAGTACACTGCTGTATATACTATACATCTGTACACACTGCATCTACTGTACCTCATACCTCACATATCAGTACACTGCTGTATATACTATATACGTTTACCCACTGCATCTATTATACCTTGTACCTGACGTATCAGTACTCTGTGTGTATATGTCAGGTGTAAAAGATGTACTGTGTAAAGATATATGTGGACAGTCATATATTATGGTAACTGTGTTAGAGTTAAGGGCCAGTATTGGGGTTAGGGGTCAGTATTGGGGTTAGGGGCCAGTATTAAGGTTAAGCGTAGTATTAGCATAGAGCTACATTCAGATGACCGAAAGTGTTTTACAGTCCCCAAATTGTGGATCCACAAAACACAAATACTAGCCTTGTGCGTTCCACATTTTGCAGAATGCACAGTGCCAGCCCTATATAGAAATGCCTATTCTTGCGGACAAGAATAGGACACATGCTCTATATTTTTTTGGGGGGAACGGAACCACGTATGCAGACAGTATATGGTGTGCTGTCCGCATCTTTTGCGACCCCATTGAAATGAATGGGTCCGCACCCATTCGGCAAAATTGTGGAACGGATTCAGACTCAGAAATACCGTCGTCTGAATGCACCCTTAGGGCCAGTATTAGGATTAGGGTCAGTATCAGTTAGGGGCCAGTACTGGGGTTAGAGGCAGCATTAGGGTACATTCAAACAACCGTATTTCCATTCACTTCAATGGGGCCGCAAATCCGTAGTCCCGTTCCGCAAGCCCTGCAAAAAAAGATAGAGTATGTTTTATTCTTGACCGCAATCGCAGACCAGGCATTTCTATCTTAGGGCTGGACATGTGTGTTCCACAAAATGTGGACCGCACACGGCCAGTATCAGCGTTTTGTGGATCCGCAATTTGTGGACCTCAAAACACATATGGTCATGTGAATGTAGCCTCAGGGTTAGGGGTCAGTAGTAGGGTTAGGGGTCTGTATGGCGTAGTATTAGAGTTATGGAAAGTATTAGGGGTCAGTATTAGGGTTATCAGTCAATATTAGGGTTAGGGGTCCAGGGTTATAGGTCAGTACTAGGGTTAGGGGTCCAGGGTTAGAGGTCAGTACTAGGGTAGGGGTCAGGGGCCAGTATTAGAGGTCAGGGGCCAGTACTAGGGTAGGGGCCAGTACTAGGGTTAGGGGTGAGACAGGGCCAGTATTAGGGGGTCAGGCAGGGCCAGTATTAGGGGTCAGTACTAGGGGGTAAGGGGCTAGTATCAGGGTTAGGAGTTTAAGGTTAGAGGTCAGTACTAGGGTAGGGGTCAGGGGCCAATATAAGAGGTCAGGGGCCAGTACTAGGGTTAGGGGTCAGGCAGGGCCAGTATTAGGGGTCAGGGGCCTATATTAGGGTTATGAGTCAATGCAGGGACAGTATTAGAGGTCAGGGGCCAGTACTAGGGTTAGGGGTCAGGCAGGGCCAGTATTAGGGGTCAGGGGCCTATATTGGGGTTATGAGTCAATGCAGGGACAGTATTAGGGGTCAAGGCCAGTATTAGGGTTAGGGGTAAGGCAGGGCCCATAGTGGTGGTCAGTACTAGGTGGGCATGGGCCATTATTAGGGTTAGGGTAAGGCAGGGTCAGTATTGGGGGTCAGTAATAGGGAGGCAGGGGCCAGTTTAAGGGTTAGTGCTGCATATAGAGAGTATAGGATAGGGCAGTTTATACTTACCTGTCCCGTCGCGGTCCCACGATGCAGACCCGGCCTCTTCTGGCGGGTCTGCTCCCAAGGAACGTTGCAGGCGGCGCGATGATGTCATCACATCAGTGCGCCGGCCACCGGGAATAGTGGAGCAGGGAACCAGAGGTTCCCTTGTTCCGCCGGCACTGGCTGCTGCAGGCACAATTGTATCTGCATCCACCGGCCTGGGGGGCATGTGCCCTCCTGCCCCCCAGCCCAGCCCGCCCCTGATACACACACACACATACACTCAGCTTTATATATTAGATATCCAGTCTCTTGCTTTTCTTTTCTTTCTATTTTAATACATTTTATTTTAATTAAAGTCTGTTAGTTCTTAGAATAGTCCACACAGAGCAAAACACAGTACCAAGGTAGGGCGGCAATGATAGTGTTAATAGAACTGCTATTTCTATTGCTTGAGCTAAGCTTTTTCCCTCTAAGCTCTATTTGCAGTATAATGCTTCAACATAAATCATTCATTCTGCAGATGCCATCCCTTATTCATATTATTATAATTAAAACCTCCAGTGCATGGCTACATATCCATGACCCGCACCTCCTCTGTTGCTGTCTGTTTCACTTTGCTCCCAGTGCTTGTTTACGTGAGGAACAGTAGATGTGGACATCCAGCTGCTCAACTTTTTGTTCTACAATGGTTGTCGCGGGTGGAACATGTTTTTCCAAATCAGCTCTCATAAATAGTTAATAACAATCTGTAATGCTTACAATTACATGGCCACAGGCTGATTACATATAGTAAAACTGCAGCGTTGTGTTGAAGGGTATTCCCATCTTGTAAAGTAATGGCATATTGCTAGGACTGGTGAGTGTCTGACCTCTGGGACATCCCCCCCCCTACTGATCTGGTGAATGAAGGGGCTGGAGGAATGACGTTTTTCCTGCTCCTGACTATGTAGGAAACTGTATCCAGCCTGGGGTGCCTCTGCAGCGAAAAACAGTGAGGGGGATGCAGCACTACAAAAGAGAACCATCAGTCCAACTATGGAAATGCAGTATGGGGCCTCCCTTCCTTGTATGGTTTCCTGCATCTGGTTTCTAGTTTGTGACACAGCAGCATTAGATTGTAAGCTTTTCTGTAAAACACTGAGGAATAGGTTACTATTGTGTTCAGTTTTCTGGTATTTTTGTTTTCTGGTTACTTCAGTTTCATAGTAATTTAGACACCAGACATACATTATACCCAGTGCCCATGTCTATGCATCCTATCCAAATATCATATTTCTTTTTTTATGGCGTTTCATGCCATTTTTAATATCTTGAGTCAGCAAGAGGCTACATAAGTTATTGAAATCCTGGCGATAGTAATAAAAAAGACGCAGATATGGTTATTTGTCAGGAAGCAGCAAGGGCAACAAGAGAACCTGAGCTCAATGCAGTCCTGTAAAAAAATATTTGATCTTCATTCAAACAGTAAATAAAGACGATGTAAGGGTACACCTAGCGGTACTGTGCCGCACAAAGCCAAGACCTCTATACAAAAATGACACAGGTATAACAATTAATTGCTGAGGTTTTGCAGTGCATTTTGGGTTGTGTTTCACTGGTACCAACCGTGCAACCAAAACATGCATTTCAAGACCATAGTCAGCCATGCTAAAGGAAATGTGGTTTTGACATATGTCCCTGTGCCGAGTTGCACACTGTTCCTACATGTACAGGCAATATCGTTGAACAATAAAGAAACTACTTTACAAGAACCTAAAATTAGAATTAGTAGAACTAAGTCAGGTGCTAAAACATTGTTAGAGGAAATCTGGGGTTGTGCCATGATATATATTCTACAGTTTCTAAACCAGCACCTGGATGTGAATACTTTTGCAATTGCTTTTAATTAAAAATTTAGTATAACCACTGAGTTATTCAACAAAAACTATCTGCATAGCGCCACCTGCTGTTTATTCTTTTTCTTATTTCTCAGTCCACCTCACTGAGGTGGTTGCACATGCTCAGTTGAAATTTTCTGCTGCCACCAGCCTTATCTACTGTTAGAAGCTGTGGCAGTTACAGGGAAAGAGCTACGGCAGAAATGATACCCACCCAGTGACACCCCCCTGAGAAAGGACACAACTCCTGCCAGCCTGAACTAAATCTAGCAGAGCAATTGGAGCAATGAATAGGGGGATCTCTGGATCCATGTGAGGTATAGGATTGTTTCTAGCTTTGTTAGAAAGAGACTGTCATATACTATATGATGTCTGATGTTCATTTTTTGCATTAATCATGGCATAACCCCTTTAAAGTATTTTACACCTCAGACATTTAGTTTGCTTTTTTTTATGATATTGTACTGTATGTGTGTTATCATCATGTCTAGATCCGAAAGGTTTTGTGAGGCATTCAGAAGAAAAGTAATCATTCCACTGCCGACCTGCACAGACCAGGGTGTCCCAGACAGTTCAGCTCAAGAATAGAATGCAAGATTCACTTTACTAAGCAGGAACCCTTATTGCCATCAGTACAGCTTGAATTCTTTGTGACATAGACACAATGCAGTGCTGGAAACTTTCTTTAGATATCTTGGTTCATGTTAACCTCCTACTTGTGCTGATTTTTCCATTATCAGCTCCCCAAAGTTGCATAACAGACAAAGTAGCAGACGTCAAGTGTTTGATAAGACTGTACACTATGCCTTATTTTGTGCCTTCTGCTGCCCGGTCATTAAAGGGGTTGTCCAAGCTTTTTAATTTTGATGACCAATCTCATCGATATCAGATCGGCGGGGGTCCAACACCCAGCTCACCTGCGGATCAGCTGTATGAGGAGATGCTGCAAGTGCCGCCCCCCTGCTCTCTTCCTGTTCGCTGCTGTGGTCCCATAGACATACAGCAGAGAGCAGGAAGAGAGAAGGGACCCTCACCAATCCTGAGGATAGGTCATCAATCTTAAAGAGCCCAGACAAGTTCATGCGATAAGGTACATTTGTTTGCTAATTGATTTCATTTTTTGCTTAGGCTACTTTCACACTAGGGTTTTGGAATTCCGGTATTAAGTTCCGTCATAGGGGCTCAATACCGGAATAAAACGCTTCAGTTTTGTCCCCATTCATTGTCAATGGGGACAAAACTGAACTGAAGACAACTGAATGCTCCTGAAAGTATTCCGTTCAGTCTTCAGACCGGAGAGCAAACTGCAACATGCTGCGGTTTGCTCTCCGTACTTGTTATCCGCACCTTAACGAATCCGAAATGACCCCCAATGCAAGTCAATGGGGACGGATCCGTTTGGTGTGGACTCACTTGTAAGCGGATCCGTCCTCCATTGACTTTCAATAGAGGTTATTCCGGATCCGTTTAAAATATGCTAAAGATAATACAATCGGATCCGGAATTACGGATCCACAAGGTTGTATTATTCAGTACGGATCCGGCGGGTCCCTTCACCCGCCGGATCCGTACTAAGGCTAGTGTGAAAGTAGCCTTATCTGTTATAGAGAAGCTTCCTTCTTGTAAAGCAGATGTGTATGCCAACTGGCAGCTTTAAACTGAGTATCAATGTAAGTGATTACTAAATACGTATAATCTTGTCAAGTGATTTGCCATATTAGTCTGAAGTACCTGGTGAGTACAACATTATCACTACTAGATTATAACAAGTGGTTGCAATTGCCAGTGTGAGAATGTGCATAATTGATTTCAATCCCAGCCTCTGGAGGTTTAGAAAGCTCTAACTTCTCATTATGTACGTACTGTAATTGTTAGAAGAGGGCTCACTGAGACTTTGGGGTATTGTAAAAGACAAAAAGATGCTGTGTATATGAACAAACATGTTCTTGCTGGTTATTGATGCTTGAGGAAATGGGCTCCATACAGTTGTAAGGTATTTAAGTCGGACAGTGCAGACTGGTAGGGGATATATAAAAGCACATGACATTACATGCATTTAAAAATGAATTATCCTGGATCTCTCTGCTTAAATTACCAAAGCAAATCAATTTCTTGTGAACCAACAGACTCTGTTTTATCATAAACTAGCTGAAGTTCCCAGCTTCGCCCCGGGTATATTTAATCATTTCATTTAATGTTTGTGTGTTGTTAAAAGATATCGAGAGTGACCTCTACAGTTCCCGCCCCTTTAACAGTGACCTCCACAGCAGCCTGCCCCTTAACAGAAACATCCACAGCGCCCTCGCCTTTAACTGTGACCTCCACAGCAGCTAGGGTGGCCACTGTCTTCACCCCAGAAAGCCGGACCTCACCGGCCATTCCCCCAAACATGAAGCAGCGCCCCCGCTCCCCATGAAGCCACATCACTAAACATGAGGCCACGCCCCCTGGCTCCATGAAGACACGGAGGAGAAACTGTCTGAGCGTGAGCTACTGAAAGGGTGGACATCCCTGCGTCCGTCCAAGCACTGCGCCAGACGGAGAACAGGGAGCCAGAAAACTTGATTGTCCAGCCTAAAGCCTAGATGCATTTTTACCAAAATACTACTAGTAAAATACAAAATCAAAGGGATTGTCTGGCTTAGGAGCAAGCGATCTCAGTACTGGTAACCTGTGAGCAAGTACCCAAAAAAACCTCTCCTTTTCATGGTCCCACTATTTTGATGTTGCTGTCCCGTTCCTGGCCGCTTACAGTCCTCTCTGAACAGGAAGTGGCTTTGTTCTGTGACCACTGTGGCCAATCACTGATCTCCATGATCACATATCTCTGCTCTACTCTTTATTTATAATTCTAACTCATCTCTAATATTCAAGTGGTGTAATTTGTTAGACCCTAACTTTTATTATGGGAACCTAGTCATGTTACCTCATGTCTGACCAGCGGCCCAGAGCTTGCTGTAGTGTGTAAACAAGAACTTGGCCTTTCCCATGTGGCTGACTTCCTGTGAATTACAGTATGACATCATCTTCACAATGAAATCCTTCCTGGCAGCTCTTGGGAGCCGCCCTCTCCACCCCCATGTTCCTCTGTATATTCCTGTATTCTGTTGAAGATGTAATGTTCCTATCCAAAGAAACAGAAGTAAAGATACATACTAGGTGAGCGTACACAATGAATAGTTGGTATTAAAAAAACTTCCTGACTCACAATGCCTGTACTATCTATGTTTGCTGACTCCCCAGTGTAGTTCTATGGGATGTAGCTTCACACTGGTCTCTCTGTATCCTGCATGTAAGAGCTAACAGGGGAGAGAGGACAGAGAGCTGTATCACATAGGAAAATATAGAGACCCTGCAGTGGGAGGGGATAACAGCTCTGTGTCATTAATTTGTCATGGCTGTCATTACACAGAGCAGTGCAGTAATGGTGAGACTTCACCCCTTCTATCTCTTCAAAGCCAGGTATGATGGGAAATGTAGGATTCTTTAGAAAAATCATATTTGAGGTGAAGAAAATAGCAAGATGGCTGTCAGTCCACAAATGGCACATTAAATAAAACATGTATACACAACAGTCTGTATCTTATTCTATAATAATGGCCTACCTTGCACTATACAGGCAAAGAATTAAAGAGGCGATATTCCCTAGAACTCTGTCATAGGACTATTAGGCTTCAGAAAATGGTCAGTTTCTATGGGGAAAAATCTTACTTTCCTAAGTCAACTTCTGAAAAGCCAGTAAAAGGGCCTATAGTTCTGATTGGGGAAGAGAAGGGGTAGTTTCCCAATCCAAAGTCCATCATCTGTTTAGGAACTGCAAAGAGCCATTGAGTAATAAACTGGGTAGAATTATATTACTTTGTGTTCAGTACCATTTAGAGAAGCCCTGGTATAGTTAAGACTAGTGTTTTGATTGCTGATTGAATTCAGACAAGACCTGTTCGGGACTTCAAATCTGATGTCACTGTCTCCATCTGGTCATCACAAATTGTGAATAAAGCTCTTGAGCCAGAAGAATATTCCCCAGAATGATGTGAGCAAGAATCCCCAAGGTTTTCAGATGGTGGAGCCCGAGACAGAAAACAGTCTGAATGCAACGTTTGTGATGCTAAACTATTCATGTGGGGCTGAGTGGTGGACATTCAGATTGTACAGATGAACAGACATTCAACAGGATATTAGTATGGGAAAAAGTTCAAAGAGGTTTTTCGAGATATTTAACTAAGCTTTAAACCTGCAGCTTTCCAGCTGTTGGAAACTCCTAAGGGCATGCTGGGAGTAGCCGTTTTGCTACAGCTGGAAAGCAATAGCTTGGAGGCTACTGTATTGAGGCTTGGAAAATGTTAAAGCCAGCGCTGTGTACTTTTGGAATAGATTGTATGACCTCACAAGATGGGATCCAATTCTATATTTGGCACTACTATATATAAGTAACATGTTCACAGAGCCTTAACAGTTTGCTGGTAAAGCAAGATGGCATCTGATTATTTCTAGGCTATAGCTGGCAGGGTCTGCACAGAGTTGTCATCAACCTGCCATGCAGGCCATAGCCCTGCCATCCCGGTTTATAACAATGCAATATCATGTGAAATTCTGAGAACTTATCAATGCTAGTTATTCTGAGTGCTATAACATATTTTATTGTATTCATGCACCTCTAAAATAGATGTTATCAGAAGGGCATATATCCTATTTTATAGTTTCAGTACTGTTGAACTGTATGAAAGTAATTGCAAGTGTCAATTAGTCAGAGGCCACGGTGATCAATAATTAGCAGTAATTATTTTGTACGCTGAAGAGGATAAAAATAAGGCCTTTTATAGGCGTAGAAGGAGGGGAAAAAATGGCAGGTGTCGGACTGCTCATAACCAGAAATGAATTTATTGGATTTGTATTACAGACATAAAAGGCAGAAAAAGCTATCCTTGAAGCTGTTAGCTCTCTACAGCTGAAATCAATACCTACAGGAGCATGGCTTTCATGAATTAGGCCGATGGTTTCTAATTAGATTTTGTCATTAGATGCACCGTTTACATTGTACTTGTGAACCTTTCCTCCATTAAACTTTATCCCCTATATATTAAGGATGTAAATAACACATATTATTAAAAGTAATGCAATAAAATGTATTTAATCCAGCACAGATAATCCTGGAATGCCACCGGTCCGGTAGCCATGATAAATAATGGATTGCAGAATTAAATAGGGGAAGAATACAAAAGGAACACAAGTGTTCCCAACAACAGATTCCATTTTGGAGAGTGGTCACCATAATCTATCCGTCCTACTGGAAATCTTTTAAACATTGATAACATGACAAGAGTGTCACCTGCATCAAACCCTATTAAGAAATACTGTACATGTATAGAGCACCTGCCTCATCATAAACGAAATTCCTCCTCCGGTAGCACAAGATTGGTGTAGCCATAGGGCCATAGACTTACTTTATGTGGCACTCAAAGACTGTGGAATAGTTAGCAACCATTATGAACACTATGATGGCTGTCAGCATTGGTTGTCACCTTTGTTAATCCCACATTTCTTAGGTCAAGGTTAGGAGACAGAAATAGACAATTCAGGTTCCTTTTTTAGAATTTTGTTTTGTGCTTATATTTTGTTATATCTAAATTATCATGGGTAATATCTTTAAAGGGGTTTCCAAGATTAAAAGGTTGATAGGTCCTTCGGATAGGTCACCAATGTTTGATGGGTGAAAGTCTCACTGTCAGCACCCCACCGATCCTAGGCTAGTGACGTCTCGTCAAGGGAATGAGCTTCAATACCAAGCACGGGCACTGCATGATTAACGGTACTGTGCTAGGTATAGTATGAAGAGCTCTTGTCCAAGCTGATCAGCAGGGGTGCCAGGAGTTGGACCCCCACAATCCAGCAATGGTGATCTACCCTGAGGATAGGCCATCGATTTTTTTAATTTCTGGAAAATCCCTATAATAAGACTGGTTTGTATTTACAATAAAATGATAATTACAAACCATTCCAGAGTTTCAGCTTCAATTTAATTTTTAGAAATGTTATAAATTATATAATAAATTAGGTAGAACATTGTTATGCTATTAGCATTCAAAGTAATATTTGGGATGAATGGGACTTCTAGATGTGCAAAATATTTAATTCCTACTGCTGGGAATATAGTGAGCAGCACCACGTACCAGATCAGTTGTTAGTAAACCTCTCTGTTTGAGATGCTGGTTGAGAATAACTGGAAAGGTCTTCATAACTCACATATTCATCTATTCATGGATCATTGTCTTGTGTATTCTCAGATTAGTATTCTCTCACTATTCTCTTCTTACAGTGTTCAGTGTTGTCTGTCCCTGTTGTACCCGTGAATAAATTTCCATATATTGTCTACTTTTTGAAAACATTCTCATTCCTTCTTTTAGAATAACCCCCTGCATGATCTGAATGTGTTGACATCAGACAGATTCTAAGTGTTGTACAGAGCTGCCAGATTTTAGACAGAATCAATCTGTACATTCCAGGAAAGCCTCATTACCCTGTTCTCCCAGCAGATTTTTTCACTATTCAGGATTTTCAACATTCAAGTACTGCTCGAATCAAATAGGAGTTTGTATGCAGTTGCCATTGATCTCAGTAGGATCCGAATATATGGAAAATCTGCAGATAGGAAAGGTTGAACAATTACGTGGCTTAGAGACCACTGGGAACAGAAAATGGGCCATTCTTCACATAAGGGTAGTTGTCAAAACCCCCAGGGACCTGTACTGAATACAATTTCCATTTTATGGTCTTTCCATGGTATATGTTAGTGCTGTGTGTTGACTAGTCTGGAGTGTCATTACATTTACAGTGTACCAAACTGTACAAGGTCTGCGATATGTTAATAAGGCAGTCCATCTTGTCAAATGTATGCAACCCTGGAACAACTGTTTGAGGGTGCATATCTTTGTTCAAAATGTGAGATAATTGCCGATCTGTCACTGTGTATTGTCTTCCTGGTGCTCAAGTTCAACATATCACGGATAGGGTTGATTACTGGGAGGGACTGGCGAAGACCCAGCAGTCATGGTCTACATTGGAACCAATGACAGTTAGAGGTAGGTGGAGCGTCCTTAAATAGGTATTCCTATCACAAACAATTGGGGCATATCTCCAGGAACCTGCACCTACAAGGAGAACGGAGCACGGAGAGCTGTGGCTGGAGGACTCCGGGTTTCCTGGGGTCCATCCACCACCAAGTGCTGTTCCCCGCTGCTCCCATACAAGTGAATGGGAGTGCACCACGCATGTGCGGCCCCTGCTCCCATTCATTTCTATGGGGCAAACGGAAATAGCGCTTGGCTATTTTCAGTGGCCCCATTGAAATGAACGGAGGGTGGGTGCGCTTGCGCAGTCTGCCCTCCATTCATTTCCCTGCTCCGTTCTCGTTGTAGGTGCGGGTCCCACCTCTGGTGCCACTCCTGCTCCGGACGCCACCGCCCCTAACCGCCAGCATGCTCTTTCTTGTTCCTTCCGTGGCTGTGCTGTGATCCTACATGCACCTCCGAGGACCAGCCACAGCACAGCCGTCAGCTGAGGACCAGAAAGTGGTGAGTACAAAGCCTTCCTGCTTTCCGGTCCTCCAGTGCTAATAAGCGCTTGGGGGGAAAAAGCTGCGTCTTATGGGGTGAAAAATACGTTATTTTAGGGGCGGTACAGAGATCTATCCCATCATCTATTTATAACCAGGACACTGACCGTGACTGTAAGAGCAGTGCAACTATGGAACTGTCTGCCAGAAGAGGTCACTAAACGTTCAAGAGGGGCTTGGGTGCATTTCTGGAGTGTAAGAACATAACAGGTAATAGTTCAAAAGATTTCTGGAGATGTTGATCCAGAGAGTTACTCTTATTGCCTTATTGGAGTCGGGAAGGAATTTATTTCACTAAAATGAGGAAAATTGTCTTTCACCTCATGGTTTTTTGCCTTCCTCTGGATCAACTTGCAGGATAACAGGCTGAACTGGATGAATGGATGTCTGTTTTTCAGCCTTTAAAAATGTTACATAGTTGGTAAGGTTGGAAAAGACACTAGATTCTTTAGGAATCTAGTACCCCTAAGCTGCAATATTTTTACTTTTAAGACAGGTATTCACGCCCTGAACTTGTTCAATGAATCAACTAACACAACACTGTGTACCAGAAAGATTTGCTATGTTCCTATATAAGAACATCCCTGTGGAAGGCCTCAGAGCTTGCAGAAGGCCCAAGATTGCCACAGCAAACAAATGGCTTCCAGAGTCTTAGCTTGGGGATGCCGCTTAGGCCTCTCAGATGCCGTAGTCGCAGTTGAGGACAGCATGTGAGAGGTAAAATGTCCATGATCAGCGTTACCGCCAGTCTTGGGATTTACCTCTAGGTGTCTGTTGTGTAAAACAGCAGGCACCCAGGGTTTTAACTTCTGAGTGAGCTCCATATTTAAAGAACCGACATGCGTCGTACATTGTATAAGGCAGACAATAGATGTTGAAACCCTTCATCTGTATTTCGGTTTCTCCAATTTGACATAAATAGCTTCTTTCACAACACTTTTGAACCAGTAATCCTCTGTATCTAAGATGAGAACCTTGCTGTCGAGTGTCCTTTGTCCTTAAGATGTACAGATGTAACCAGCAACAAAATCAGTGGAATAGCGCATCATCTCAGCAGTGTACCAATTTAAAGCTCTAGAAGCTTTGCACATAGTAGGTACGCAACCAAATCCTGACCACATCTGTTTGCTCTTCTGTATGTGAAGGTTTCCTGTAGACTCCTTTTACCAGCCTTCCTCTCTCTCCGACTGTTACCAAGCTGGCCAAGAAAGCTAGTGTGTTGTTCTGCATAGTTTCCCACAAAAACCTGATGTTATAGTTCACTGCAATGATATGTGCAGTGAACCCGTGTACTTTTTGAATTTTAACCTAGGTGTCATCCACATATCTGAACCAGTGCAATTCCTAGGAAGGCGTTTAGGGCTTTCAGTTCCACTTTCTCCTTGTACAGGTTAGGCTAGTTTCACACTAGCGTTTATATATTCCGGTATTGAGCTCCGTCATAGGGGCTCCTGAAAGCATTCCGTTCAGTCTTCAGACCGGAGAGCAAACCGCAACATGTTGCGGTTTGCTCTCCGTACTAGTTATCCGCACCTAAACGGATCCGGAATGACCCCCAATGCAAGTCAATGGGGACGGATCCGTTTGGTGTGGACACACTTGTAAACGGATCCGTCCTCCATTGACTTTCAATAGAGGTTATTCCGGATCCGTTTAAAAACTAATACAACCGGATCCGGAATTACGGATCCACAAGGTTGTATTACTCAGTACGGATCCGGTGGGTCCCTTCACCCGCCGGATCAGTACTAACGCTAGTGTGGAAGTAGCCTAAGTCACAATGCGTGGCACAGGCAATTTAACGGCACATCCATGTTTCCGTCTGTAGAAATTATTTGTGCACTTATAATAGGTGGTGTTTAGACATGGGTCCAATAAGGAACACGTGATCTGGATTAAAGAAGTTTTCTAAGATTTTCTAACTGATTGCATGTCTTCTGGATAGGTCATCAGTATATGATCATGGGAGTCTGACAACGGGGACCCCTGCAGATCAGCTTTTTCCGAAGGCACTGCGACTTGCCGTAATGCTTTGGTCTTCTCTCAGATTACCAAGCACAGCACCATGCTTGGTAAGGCGCTCAGGCCTCTGTAGTGGGTATGCACATGAAATAGATGTGACGGGGTAGGACAACATTATTTCTTCTGTTCCTAGGATAAAACCTTGGATTTTAGATGAGAAGTCCTGGGAGTTCTGGATGTGGTTGGATACAGTGTATCCAACCAGGGGGGTTAGGCTGTTGGCTAAGTATTTGACCACATTATAGGTCACTGATTGATGCTGCTGACAATAGGACTGAGAGGGGTCCCATCCTTGTTCATCTTAGGAAATCCATGTGTATAAGGAAGAGCCTCCCCAGTGTACAGATGATAACACCTCCTTTTGCAGCTGTTGCAAAAGTTATATGACTTTTTTCTTGTAACCACTGGCTGGGTCCTTTTTTATGACTTCATATGCATTATCACTCAAAAGTGTGGTCACCTTATCATGATCGTCAGATGTATTAAGTGCATTTTCCTTTATCATCGGGGAGGATGGTGATGGTTGGATCTTTCTTGAGGGATATATTAGCCTTCATTTCTTGTGTAGTCAGGTTGGAAAGGAGTGGTTTAGCGCTGGCTAAGACCAAAAACTGTTTAAAACTTTTCTTGGCTGTGCAGTGTCCAGTTCAATCCCTTTGTGTCCAGGTTAATTTCTCATCTGTATGTCTGCTGCCAGTCCGGACTAATAGAATGTTGTATCTCCGTGCCCTTAGTGTTTTGAGCAAGTTATGCATGTTCTGTAAACCCCTCCACTATCATCCAGACAGAACTAGATATCAAAATGTTATGTTATACGGCATCAACTTTAAAGTGCGTCCGTCTAACACATTCATTTAGCAAATGTTTTTAGGCCCTTTGTAGCTCGGTGACCCTATACTGTGGAATCCAAGTGTATATTGCATGGTATCAGCCGTTGTTGTCAGCATCTGAGGTTGAGGCACAGGTGATTTCTATAGCCTGCCAATTTTCTGGCTGTTTTCTCATAAGTTTAAGGGGTTTCACCCCAAAATGAATTCCAGTATGTCTGTTAAGTTTCTAACTCACCCAGATCATAGCATATCAGTAGTAAGTCAGAGTATCTGGACTTGCTTTATTTGCACTCGAAGACATTTCTCTAGTCATTCAACTGGCTTTTTCAATTAGAATAACTTGTACAAGAGTGTATAGCATTAAATACTGGTGACTCATGCTTCAGTCAGCATAATCTGTGTATCATAATCAATATGTGGTCAAAACCTCTTCTAACCTCCATTAGTGCCTTGATCTTGTGCTGTTTATGATATACTGATTGAAGCATGAGTCACCAGTATTTAATGCCGGAGATTCTTGTACAAGTCACTCTAGTTGAGAAAATGAGTGGGATGACTAGAAAAATGTCTTCAAGAGAAAATACAAGTCCAGTTGCGCTGACTTATTACAACAGATATACCTCGACTTGGATAAATGAGAATCTTCACAGACACTTTCAAATGCTTGTTTTTTTGTCTTTAGCATTAGGAGTTACAATTTCATTAATTGGATCCACCATGCTACCATGGCAAATTCTATACACCTACGAAAGTAATATTTGATCTGCTGGTCATACGCTCCAACAATATTCATATAAATAAATGAAGAGTTTATCACATCTTTGTACTGTAATTAGTATAACTAATATGTATTTGTTATTGATGACCATATCAGCTGAGTGGTTAGGATCAGATCAATGGTCAAATGCAAGTAGCAAACGGCTATCCAGTTGAACCAGAGCAGCAGCAAGGAGCATCGCCAACAATGGGCAGTAGACATATAAACAAGGTCAGATGTAGACATCCAAGATGAGGAATAGAAGGACAAGGCACAGGTGATTAGGTGTGAGGCACTAGAGTGTTCATATATTGATGTGATCGTGCTCCATTATGACAACTTTCTGAAGAAATTATTTTTCGACTATTGTACATGAATTCTGGAAGTAATACACAGTTATTACAAACAACAAATGATCATTTATTGCTATGTCTTTATTTGCAATAACCAATTTTTTTAATTACCAAGTAATAAGAAAACACAAAATTAGTAACAATTATTTTCATTCCAAGAAAAAACTCTAAATATGGAACAACCTGCTGGATTAAATGGAAAATGAGGTCTATTTCCCAGTGATTTTAATACACAAGAGAAAAATTGCAGATGAGATTTTGCCATTTAGACACCTGCTGCTTAATTTTAATTGCAAATTATGGTTCACATTTGTTTTGGTACCAAATCTATTGTTTCAATATTTTGCTGAAAGCAAACCTTCAGATTTGGATGCATCATTATTTTGTGTCCATGTTGCTTCCTGGTATAAAAAATAATACTTATTTTTGTGCTTATTTTAATTAGTTTTACTCATTTTACTGATGACTTTTCACATGCTTTGGTTTTTTATAGTGGTTGATTTTTATATATAAAGACTAAAGTTGGCCTTTAACATTAGAAGAAAGTCGGCCAACAGGCAAAGTGTTTTAATATTTTATGCAAATGTTTGCTTGTGATGGCTGTGGACTGCCAAAATAGTAATAAGTCAGATTGGTCTTCATCAGGTTCATGCAAATGGAATGAGCAGCCAATTGTTTTGTGAAAATTCATCCTTTTGTGCAAATGCATTTAAAGAAACAAATAATGCATAAAAATGCATAGAAAGTGGCCAACCCCTTTAACAATATGTGTGCTAGTAAACTGACCCACATTATGCCTGACATCAATCACAGCTCCTTGCTGGTAAAGTTTCATTTTCTGGCACACAGAACTCCTAGAGTTCCGGGGGAACAGGCCAGCACCTCTTGCTGTTTTTGCATTTTTTTTCCCAAATAAAAACTAGCTAGCTCCAGATTTTACATGGAAGTCCATGGGAAATATGCAGGGTAAACAGGCTGGGTTTGGTAGTGGCATTACACTTGTAGTGCGTTTTTGGCTCACTAACGTTTTTCTCATGAATAAAAAGGTAGACAAGGCTGTGTCTTTAAAGCCAAAATAGGCATCATCAAGGCTGCCTCAGCATTCTGCAGAAAAACATCATTCCATCTGGTTTGTGAAGAGTTGGGCCATCTTATGTTCTTTAAAGGGTTATTCTCATTTTAGACAATGGGGGCATATCGCTAGGATATGCCCCCATTGTCTTATAGGTGCGGGTCCCACCGCTGGGACCCGCACCTATATCCAGAACGGAGCCCCCGAACTGAATGAGGGCGCACTGCGCATGCGCAGCCGCCCTCCATTCATTTCTATGGGGCCGCCGAAAATAGCCGAGCGCTGGCTCGGCTACTTCCGTCGGCTCCATAGAAATGAATGGGAGCGGTGGCCGCGCTTGGGCGCTGCGCTCCCATTCCTTTCTATGAGCGCAGCGGGGAGCTGCGCCTGGTGGTGGCCGGACCCCCGGAAACCCTGGGTCCTCCAGGCGCAGCGCTCCCCGCTCCGTTCTGGATATAGGTGCGGGTCCCAGCGGTGGGACCCGGACCTATAAGACAGTGGGGGCATATCCTAGCGATATGCCCCCATTGTCTAAGATGAGAATACCCCTTTAAGAGGACAGTGGACCACTTCCAGTGAATACAATACTCCCTGGTATTCTCCCTGGGCACAGCACTGTCCTGACTGCATACTATGTCCTGACGCCATGCGAAGCACCCAGAGAAGACCAGGGACTGGTGAGTACAGGAAGAGCTTCTGGATCTGCAGAGTGGCAACACGTTCTGGAGCAGGAGAGGTAAGTTATGTATGATCTGAGGTCAAATAATGAATGGGGATCTGATTTAGGGGTCTGGTCTGGGGTCTGATAAGGAATCTGAGGTCAAATAATGAATGGAGATCTGATTTGGGGGTCTGATCTTAGGTCTAATAAGGAATGTGGGTTTGATCTGAGGTCTGATGAGGAACGGGGGTCTTCCTCATCGTTTCTTCCTCCAAATCCTAGGTACATCTAATGGAGTGAAAAATACGGTAGCTTTATGCTGTCTTGAGCTGATTTCTGCTTATGCCTTTAACATGGTGTAAATATCTGACCAGTTTATGATTTCATTACATCTTCCCTAATTGTATGAAGGGCTGCTAACTCAGGTACATTATATTTTATATTATGTATTCACACAGGAAATTCTGATTTCTGTAATGTGGATTTGAGTACAAGTTGTTCTGACCTGTGGTGTACAGGATGGAGAGCTGGGACAAATAATATTTTCTCACTGTAATGATCCGGGTCCTGTTGTACCAC
Source organism: Rhinella marina (assembly GCA_900303285.1). Lineage (NCBI taxonomy): Eukaryota > Metazoa > Chordata > Amphibia > Anura > Bufonidae > Rhinella > Rhinella marina. The sequence goes on from ONZH01023376.1 coordinate 20,759, forward strand.
AGAAACCTGTTATCCTCTGTCACTGCAGATTCGTACAGAACACAAGAAATGTTGTGACAGATGTAATTTATTTTTTCTTAACAAGTGCTTGAGAAACACGTCTTTCTCATTTCCACTTGCTATTAGGGCTTGTAAATAATTGCAAACAAAGAAGTATTTGACGGCCAAGAACAATTTACATTTCTTTCAGATAATAGGCTGTCATTTGACAATGCTTAATACTGCTGTGCGAATGGCTGTAGGGTTAACCCCTTGTCTACAGCGGAAAGCCTGGAGTGCTTTTTGACAAAAGAAAGCGGGAGCTAGACAGCAGCAAAGCTGGTTTCCAAAATGCGCTCTTTTGGAATGGGAAAAGTGACCATTGTTGGGTCTAGTCAAGTGATACCATGTGATAAGGGTAACATTTCCAGGAGCAGAAGCTGCGGTGGACATGACCTGACTGTGGAGTTTTCCATAGATCTATACACTACATATCATTGCTTACCTCTGTACCACACTGTCTGGGAGGCTCAATGAGAAGCATCAATAGGGAACAGTAGGCACCGCTTTAGTTATGGGAGTTCAAGTTGGGAACTAAAGTTAACTCTTTCTGAACTTTTAAAAAATCAGGAAAGCAAGTAGGTCAGACATGTCTGGTTGATTTTATGCAATGTGCCAGTGGCCAATGCAGTTGCAACTATGCAATTGTATATGTGTATAGATATCTATGTGTATTGGACTATTAAAGGGGTTGTCTGACCTAGGATCCAAATAACCTGATCCTTGGAACTTGTTATCAAATCGTTCTTCAATCCCATCATACCTGCCCCACGGCCCCATTCCCTGCTTCTTCGCGTCCATGCAGGAATAGAAGTGGCTTGGTCCCACCACCATTGAGGCCAATGACTGGCCTTAGCAGTTACATGTGCTATTACAGCACGTCATCACCAAGTCACAAGCAATGACGTGCCTGTATAACACATGTAAACCCCTGAGAACCATGGGACTGTGGACAGGTGAGTGGGTTTTTTCTCTGTTTGGGCAAAGGTTACCAGGAATGGGTTGGTCGGCTCCTAGGCCAGACATCCCCTTCAGCTAGTGTTATATAAGACCATGGCTTATATTCAGTATCTATTCATGTAAATTTTATTGTGTAATTTGATTATAATGTGTTTTAGTTTTTTTTTTTCAGGTAATATATGAGCACAGCCCACACTATCTAAAAATGGGGACAGAAAATTGGTTTGCCATATTTGTTTGACTGTTGATGTCATATTACTATTGTGTAATACTATATCTTCTTTGGCATCTGCATTTTTTCTCATGGTGATTTCCTTTAAAAGTGTCGTGTTTTTTCTTAGCTATGCTACAGGGGAAATGTAGTACTAGTGAAATGAATGGCAACCAGGTACTATATTGCTGTGCTGAGTCCTCCAGACAGGGAGATGTCTGTCTCTTGCAGTGATTCTCTCCTCCATCTAGCATAAGCTTTGAACATTGCTTATGAGTGTAATATACCCTAATGGAAAATGAGAAGTCTGTGCTCAGTCATATTGCATTTTTTTGCCTTGATTTTCTTGCAAATTGCAGCAGAATCAAGATATGACTGCAACATGCGACTATATCCTTAAAGAGGTATTCTGGTTTTAGAAAATCAATGTTTTTTTGTAAAACAAAAATTATATAGTTTTCCAGTATAGTTTCTGTATGAATTTCTCATGTTTTTTTGAGATTTGTTCTTGTTGTCATTCAGTACCAACTTTAATTATGTACATCCAGCAGATAAAAGTGTGTTCTGGACCTGTATGGACTGGTGCAAGGCTTTTTACAACACCTGTGTGCCTATCACATGACTAGATGACTGTACTGTAACTGAATCAGTCCTACACCTGTGTGCCTGTCACATAACCAGATAACTGTACTGTAGCTAAGTCGGTCCTGCCTATCACATGACGAGGACAGATTAATATCCGCAGGAACTAACCAATGAAGGATCCCACTTAATTACAGCATGTACAGATCTTGAAAACCTTGAGGAATTGATTCAAAAATATATTGAAAACTAACTTTTCATTAAGAAGCAAATATTTATTTTTTTAATCTAGAATTTCTCTTCACAGATCTGCTACTTATTGAACACACAGGGTTAATCATTCTCAAATGCTAATTAAAACCAGGTAGTGACACACATGGTTTTATAATGTATTGTTTATTTTTTAAATGTAGATTTTTTTTTTTTTCTGTGCATGCAGCCATCTTGCCTGAGCTGTTGTTAGCAGTATTTAGAGATATGCTTTACAGCAGTCACATTTGCCATAGACACAACGGACTGGAAGGGACTCATTACAGGGGTTGTCCCCCAAAGAAACTAGCATTTGGATATGAATTCTTTTGTAACTGCATGTAATAAAAAAATTTAACATAACCATTGAGTTATTCAATAAATATATCTATATAGCGCCACCTGCTGTTTGTTTTTTCTCATTTCTTTGACCTGCTCACTGAGATTGCCACACATACTCAGTTTCATCCTTCAACTGCCTCCTGAGCTGTGATATGCAAAACCCAGTTATGGGCATGGCTGTGGAGTCGGAGTCAGTGACCATTTTGGTGGAGTCGGACTCGGTATAAAATGGACCGACTCCGACTCCTAAAATATATAATAATTTGGTACATTTAGTTCAATGCAGTCTGTGCTGAATATATTTTCCTAAGAATTTGGGAACATGATGAAATGTCCTATAAATGTCTGTTCTATTCCTGAACTAAGGATCTAGGCCAGGCATCCCCAAACTGCGGCCCTCCAGCTGTTGTAAAACTACAACTCCCACCATGCCCTGCTGTAGGCTGATAGCTGTAGGCCATCCGGGCATGCTGGGAGTTGTAGTTTTGCAACATCTGGAGGGCCGCAGTTTGGGGATGCCTGATCTAGGCTTTCAGTTGAGATGACTGTGTGCTGCCCTTCATGTAGATGCTCAGAAGTGAAACTCCTCTGCTACAGATCAGAGAAAAAGGCACTGGGAGGGAATGGCTGCACTCATCTCAGATCTGCTAGAGAAAACAGGATTAGGCTACTTTCACACTGGCGGCAGGCCTGATCCGGCAGGTGAAGGGTGCTGCCGGATCAGGCCTGCCGCAGTGACATGTGTGGAGCCGGAACCGCGCTCCGGCCCCACACATGTCACACAGTACATACATACACATAAACATAAACATACACACACATATAGACAAACAAACACACATACATACTTACATGCTCCCGGCAGGTCTTCGGAGCGTCGGAGGGACAGGACGGCTCGCACAGGTGACGATTCCCCACAGCGCCCTCTGCTGGGCGCCTGGTGGAATCGTCATCTGTGCGCGCCGTCCTGTCCCTCCGACCCTCTGAAGACCTGCCGGGGAGCATGTAAGTATGTATGTGTATTTGTATGTCTATATGTGTGTGTATGTTTGTTTATGTGTATGTGTATGTCTGTATGTGTCTATGTGTAGCCGGATCCGTAATAAACTCCATTGAAAGTCAATGGAGGGCGGATCCGGTTACCATTATGGTCACACCAGACGGATCCACCCCCATTGACTTGCATTGGGGGTCATTCCGGATCCGTCTTGGTGCGGATGCCTGGACCGGAGAGCAAACCGCAGCATGCTGCGGTTTGTTCTCCGGTCTAAAGACGGAACGGAATGCTTTCAGGAGCATTCCGTTGTCTTCAGTTCAGTTTTGTCCCCATTGACAATGAATGGGGACAAAACTGAAGCGTTTTATTCCGGTATTGAGCCCCTATGACGGAACTCAATACCGGAATTTTAAAACGCTAGTGTGAAAGTAGCCTTAAAGAGGTTTTCTCACTAGTTACACAGGTTTCTATGGTAACCTACAGACCAGAAAGACTGTTATCTGATTGGCTGAGAGAAGGAGTGACCTCAGTAAGCATAATGTGTTGAGGACTGAGAAGGATGGCTTTACCTGTAATTGTGTTAGAGATCACAATCTCCTGCTCTGTCAGACTGTTAATATATGCTAATAACTGCTGGAGACCCCCCCACGGCCTGAGGAGACAGAGTGAGTGCAAACTGCCTGTCAGCCAGTGAATCAATGTGTTGAGAAAACCCCTTTAAGGCAAGTACGTCTTAGTATATCTAAACTTTCAATAAACTGTGCATAAATCACTTGTCCAGTGCATGTTCTCTCTGTATGTGTTATGTTTTAATTTGCTTTTCCTCTGAGCTCATGTTTGGAGAGGTTAGCTGCTCTCATGGCTTCTATATGCTGCTGATGCAAAACACCTAGGGCCTTATGTATGAAAACTGTCTAGGTGTAGAAGTTTCTTTGTTTCCCATAGAAACCAATCAGAGCTCCCCTTTCATTTCATATAGTGCTCTGGAGAAATGAAAGGGGAGCTCTGATTGGTTGCTATGGGCAACAAAGAAAGTCTTAGACCTAGACAGTTTTCATACATCAAGGCCTTAGTGAGCTGTACCCAGAGAAGCCTGATACTGAAAGTTATATCTAGTAAAACATAGATATCTAGTAAAACATATATGACAACTTTTTTTGTCATGACATATCTGTATAATTGATTTATGCAAAGTTTATGTAAAGTTATCACTTAAACATGCGCCATGTATGAGGGAGTCGGAGTCGGATTGGGAGTCAGAGTTGGAGTCAGGGGAAATTGAGGAGTCGGAGTTGTAGTCGGAGCTTTGGCTTACCGACTCTACAGCCCTGGTTATGGTTCTTCAGCACAGTGAAAGCCAGATAGTCCTCAAAGGAAGGAAAACCAAGCATCCTTAAAGCTTGCAAAAGAGCGGGATCTTGACATAGGGGCCACTTAATATGGTGGATTTGGTGATCTCTGGGGACACCCCCTTTGCTTGGTTTTCCTTCCTTTGAGGGATATCTGGCTTTCACTGTGTTGAAGACTAGAGATGAGCGAGTAGTGAAATATTCGAAAGTTCGAAATTCGATTCGAATAGACCGCGAAATTCGACTATTCGACCGAATATCGAATCCCATTAAAGTCTATGGGAAAAAAATGCTCGCCACTTGGAAATTTCAATTCGACCACTTGGAGGTCACCAAGTCCACCCTGAAACCTCAGAAAAGGATGCCAACACTGCTGGAATGCAACTAGGACAGCAGGGGAAGCATGTCTGGGTGCATATAACGCGCCCAAGTCGCACTATTACGCCACTATCACAGCCTCTCAACAATACACTCCATACACAATATAACTTCTATGTAAAGTGAGACAATACAAGGAAACCTTCTTTCCTCTACATTGCCATGGACCCCAAGCCAAACTAGACAAAAAAGAAGATGAAATTCTGCACCCCTTAAAATCACGTTGCCTATGACAACCACAGATGGCATAGGCAAGGGGAAAGCAAATAGACCCCACCCCTAATTGTCATTGTGTGTGTGTGTGAGATGTGGTCAGACATGTCTTCTTTAAAATGTAAAAACAACTCAAACACATGCAGAAGCCTTAAAATGCCCAAATTGTTGGCGCTTGAGATGTCAGTGACCCGACCTGGCCCAGTGTCATGTCTAGCAGGTAAAGCAGTGGGGATGTTGAGGGATGCGTAGGACCGCAAAAGGCAGGAAGAGGCCGTGGGCTGGCCAGAGGCTCATGGAAAATTTTGTGGAGGCCCAAGAGGTGAGACGTCTTAAAAATTGTGTGGAGGCTAAAGAGGTGAGACCTCTTAAAAATTATGTGGAGGCCCAAGAGGTGAGACCTCTTAAAGATTTTGTGGAGGCCCAAGAGGTGACACCTCTTAAACATTTTGTGGAGGCCCAAGAGGTGAGACCTGTTAAAAATTATGTGGAGGCCCAAGAGGTGAGACCTCTTAAAGATTTTGTGGAGGCCCAAGAGGTGAGACCTCTTAAAAATTATGTGGAGGCCCAAGAGGTGAGACGGGTTAAAAATTATGTGGAGGCCCAAGAGGTGAGACCTGTTAAAAATTATGTGGAGGCCCAAGAGGTGAGACCTCTTAAAGATTTTGCGGAGGCCCCAAGAGGTGAGACCTCTTAAAGATTTTGTGGAGGCCCAAGAGGTGAGACCTGTTAAAAATTATGTGGAGGCCCAAGAGGTGAGACCTCTTAAAGATTTTGTGGAGGCCCAAGAGGTGAGACCTCTTAAAAATTATGTGGAGGCCCAAGAGGTGAGACCTCCTAAAGATTTTGTGGAGGCCCAAGAGGTGACCCTCTTAAAAATTATGTGGAGGCCCAAGAGGTGAGACCTCTTAAAGATTTTGTGGAGGCCCAAGAGGTGAGACCTTTAAAAATTATGTGGAGGCCCAAGAGTGAGACCTCTTTAAGATTTTGTGGAGGCCCAAGAGGTGAGACCTGTTAAAAATTATGTGGAGGCCCAAGAGGTGAGACCTCTTAACATTTTGTGCAGGCCAAGAGGTGAGACCTCTTAAAGATTTTGTGGAGGCCCAAGAGGTGACACCTCTTAAAAATTTTGTGGAGGCCCAAGAGGTGAGACCTCTTAAAGATTTTGTGGAGGCCCAAGAGGTGAGACCTGCTTAAAAATTATGTGGAGGCCCAAGAGGTGAGACCTCTTAAAAATTATGTGGAGGCCCAAGAGGTGAGACCTCTTAAAACATTTTGTGCAGGCCCAAGAGGTGAGACCTCTTAAAAAATTTTGTGGAGGCCCAAGAGGTGAGACCTGTTAAAAATTATGTGGAGGCCCAAGAGGTGAGACCTTTTAAAAATTATGTGGAGTCCCCAAGAGGTGAGACCTCTTAAAGATTTTGTGGAGGCCCAAGAGGTGACACCTCTTAAAAATTATGTGGAGGCCCAAGAGGTGAGACCTCTTAAAGATTTTGTGGAGGCCCAAGAGGTGAGACCTGTTAAAAATTATGTGGAGGCCCAAGAGGTAAAACCTCTTAAACATTTTGTGCAGGCCCAAGAGGTGAGACCTCTTAAAGATTTTGTGGAGGCCCAAGAGGTGACACCTCTTAAAAATTTTGTGGAGGCCCAAGAGGTGAGACCTCTTAAAGATTTTGTGGAGGCCCAAGAGGTGAGACCTGTTAAAAATTATGTGGAGGCCCAAGAGGTGAGACCTGTTAAAAATTATGTGGAGTCCCAAGAGGTGAGACCTCTTAAAGATTTTGTGGAGGCCCAAGAAGTGACACCTCTTAAAAATTATGTGGAGGCCCAAGAGGTGAGACCTCTTAAAGATTTTGTGGAGGCCCAAGAGGTGAGACCTGTTAAAAATTATGTGGAGGCCCAAGAGGTGAGACCTCTTAAACATTTTGTGCAGGCCCAAGAGGTGAGACCTCTTAAAAATTATGTGGAGGCCCAAGAGGTGAGACCTGTTAAAAATTATGTGGAGGCCCAAGAGGTGAGACCTCTTAAACATTTTGTGGAGGCCCAAGAGGTGAGCCATAAATATATAAATTTTTCTTATTTACGGAGCAATTCTACGGCGGTTAAGGAGGAGGAGGTGGAGGAGGAAATGGCACTTCATACAGATGGCACTTCACTTTTGGCTGCTTTCCACGGTTGGAGAAGCAAAGTCCGGGTCAATCCACTTGCTGTTCATTTTGATTAGCGTCAGCCTGTCGGCACTGTCGGTTGACAGGCGGCTGCGCTTATCGGTTATAATGCCCCCGGCTGCGCTGAACACCCTTTCTGATAGCACGCTGGCGGCAGGGCAGGCAAGCACCTCCAAGGCGTACAGGGACAGTTCCAGCCACGTGTCCAACTTGGAGACCCAGTAAGTGTAGGACGCCGAGGGATCGGGGAGGACAGGGTTACGGTCTGCCAGGTACTCCCGCAACATCCGCCGATACTTGTCCCTCCTGCTGATAGCGGGCCCCGCAGTGATGGAAGTTGCACGAGGGGGTGCCATGAACGTGTCCCACACCTTGGAGAGTGTTCCCCTGGTGGCTGTGGGCCTGATTGATGTTGTGGGACTCTGGGAGACCCTCTCCTCTCTGCCGCCAGCGATGGTGGGTGGGAAAATCTCCATCATGTTCTGCACGAGTTCCCTCTGGTATTCCAGCAATCAATTCGTCCTCTCCTCTACCGGAATAAAAGAGGAGACGTTATCTTTATACCGGGGGTCCAGGAGTGCGAAGACCCAGTACAGTTTGTTCTCCACTATCCGGACAACACGTGTGTCCCGGGAAAAGCAGCCCAACATGAAGTCAGCCATGTGTGCCAGACTCTGAATAGGCATGACCTCACTGCCCCCACCAGAAGGATCACTTGCCATTTCCTCCTCTTCCTCTTCCGCCTCCTCTCCGCCCCATCCGCGCTGAACCAATGGGACGCACACAGCCTGACTGCTACCCTCGCCGCCAGCATCCTCCTCCTCTTCCACAGCCACCTCCACGTCGTCCTCCTCCTCCTCATCCTCCTCCTCCTCCTGCAACTGCCACCGAGAAGCAGACAAAAGTGTGGTCTGACTGTGTAGCTCCGTTGCGTCTCCTCCTACCCCCGTCTCCTCTGCGTGCAATGCGTTCTCCCTTATTGCGATGAGTGATTCTTTAAGGACGCATAGGAGCGGGATGGTTACGCTCACTATAGCGTCCTCGCTGCTGACCTTCTTGGTGGACTCCTCAAAGATACGCAGTACATCGCATATGTCTGCCATCCATGGCCACTCGTGGTTGGCAAACTGAGGGAGCTGAGTTGGAGGCACGCGTGGATTCATAATCTGGTACTCCATCAATGCTCTCTGCTGCTCACACACCCTGGCCAACATGGAATAGGTGGAATTCCAGCGAGTCGGCAGGTCGCACAACAGCCGATGTTCAGGCAAATGGAGGCGTTGCTGGAGTTTTTTTAAGCTAGCAGCAGCTACAGTTGACTTCCGAAAGTGAGCGCACAAGCGCCGCACTTTCACCAGTAGCTCTGCCAGGTTGGGGTAAGTCTTTAGAAATTTTTGGACTACCAGATTAAAAACGTGGGCCAGGCATGGTACGTGATTGAGTTCGGCAAGCTCCAGAGCCGCCACCAGGTTACGGCCGTTATCGCACACGACCATGCCTGGTCCTAGCTGCAGCGGCGACAGCCACATCTCCGTCTGCTGCAATATGGCGTCCCTCACCTATGGGGCGCTGTGCTTCCTGTCGCCCAAGCTGATGAGCTTTAGCACCGCCTGCTGACGTCTCCCCGCGCCAGTGCTGCAACGCTTCCAGCTAGCGGCTGAGGGCGATGTTAAGGCACAGGAGGAGGAGGAGGAGGGGGGTTTATCAGAACCCATGCTGGCAATCTTGGGCGGGGGTGGTAGGTAGGCCGTCTCTGTTTGCGACCCCGTCCCCGCTTCCACTACATTCACCCAGTGTGCCGTCAAAGAGATGTAGCGTCCCTGGCCGCAAGCGCTTGTCCACGAGTCGGTGGTCAAGTGGACCTTTGCGCTGACTGCGTACCTCAGGGCCCGCCTGATGTTATGCGACACGTGCTGGTGCAGGGCGGGGACGGCACTCCGGGAAAAGTAGTGGCGGCTGGGGACGGAATAGCGAGGTGCGGCAGCCGCCATCAGGTCGCGGAAGGCCTGCGTCTCCACAAGCCTAAACGGCAACATCTCCAGGGCCAGCAGTTTGGAGATGTGGCAGTTTAAGGCTTGGGCTTGGGGGTGACTCGAGGCGTACTTCCGCCTGCGGTCGAACGCCTGCGAGATGGACAGTTGATGGGACGAGGAGTGTGAAGGTGCAGGCGAAGAGGCGGGGGAAGGGGAGGCTGAAGGAGAAGGCCCCAAAGTAGCCGAGGCAGAGGCAGATGTGGAGGTGTCCTGGCTGGAGGTCTGGACCGCAGTGGCAGCACACAACAAAGGGGAAGAGGCAGTGGCAGCAGGACCGGGCGCAGGTTGTATTGCGTTTGCTCTCTCCCACTCAGCCCAATGCTTGACTTCCAATTGACGCCGCATGCCTGAGGTGGTCAGATTGCTCTTCTCAGAGCCCCTACTCAGTTTTGAGTGGCAGAGTGTGCAAACCGCGCTCAGTTTGTCATCCGCACAAACATTAAAAAATCTCCACACCACAGAAGTACGAGGCCTCGATGGGGGAGCTTCGCGCGACTGCCCGCTGCCGGGAACAGCTTCGGCCGTGCTGGCTGTGGCCTCACTACTCTGTCTGGACTGTCCTCTGCCTCTGGACATCCCTCTGCCTCTGGACATCCCTCTGCCTCTGGACATCCCTCTGCCTGTGGACATCCCTCTGCCTGTGGACATCCCTCTGCCTCTTGCTGCCTTTTTCGGTGCTGCGCAGACCACCACCTCTCCACTGCTTTCCCCGCTGGACATCACCCCTGGCCAAGTGGGGTCGGTCATTTCGTCATCCACCACCTCCTCTTCCTCACTCTGCTCCTCCTCCTGCCCACTGGACATTCCAACAGCCTCCCTTGATGGCAACTGCGTCTCATCATCATCATCGCTCATGATAACAGATGCTGGTTCAGGGTCCACATCAGCAGGAGATGGCGAAAACTCAAGTGTTTGGGCATCACTACAAACAAATTCCTCTGCTAGCTCCTGGGATTCTTCCGGCACATCTGAAAAAGGACCCGAAAAGAGCTCCTGGAAGGGGTCAAGGGTGGGATGACTCTGTTGGCCAGGTGTGGAGGAAGGAGGGTCAGAGTGAGACTGTGTGGATGACTGGCTGGTGGACAACTGTGTGGAAGCGCTATCGGCTATCCATTGCACCACCTGTTCAACCTGCTCAGGCCTCAACAGCGGTGTAACTCGCCCCCTGCTTAACTGTCCCATAAAGGCAGGGATTCTGGATGAGTGGGATCCTGGCTGACCCTCACCAGCACGCATTGTATCCCCACTGGCTTCAACAAGGCCACCAACAGCATTTCCGCGCCCCCGTCCTCGTCCACGTCCGATTCCGCTAGCCCCCCTCCGCATTTTATTTTTTTTTGGTTGCAAATACAATATTTGGGTATATAATTAGGTATGTGAAATAATTTAGCAAGAGAACGCACAGTACAGTGGCCAATTAAAAGGCCTAGATATTGTATATTTCAAGGTACACAGCCGTGTACTAACTGTACAGACGGTGGGTATTTACACCAGGTATGTGAAATAATTTAGCAAGAGAACGCACAGTACAGTGGCCAATTAAAAGGCCTAGATATTGTATATTTCAAGGTACACAGCCGTGTACTAACTGTACAGATGGTGGGTATTTACACCAGGTTTTTAAAATAATTTAGCAAGAGAACGCACAGTATTGTGGCCAATTAAAAGGCCTAGATATTGTATATTTCAAGGTACACAGCCGTGTACTAACTGCTCAGACGGTGGGTATTTACACCAGGTATGTGAAATAATTTAGCAAGAGAACGCACAGTACAGTGGCCAATTAAAAGGCCTAGATATTGTATATTTCAAGGTACACAGCCGTGTACTAACTGTACAGACGGTGGGTATTTACACCAGGTTTTTAAAATAATTTAGCAAGAGAACGCACAGTATAGTGGCCAATTAAAAGGCCTAGATATTGTATATTTCAAGGTACACAGCCTTGTACTAACTGCTCAGACGGTGGGTATTTACACCAGGTATGTGAAATAATTTAGCAAGAGAACGCACAGTACAGTGGCCAATTAAAAGGCCTAGATATTGTATATTTCAAGGTACACAGCCGTGTACTAACTGTACAGACGGTGGGTATTTACACCAGGTATGTGAAATAATTTAGCAAGAGAACACACAGTACAGTGGCCAATTAAAAGGCCTAGATATTGTATATTTCAAGGTACACAGCCGTGTACTAACTGCTCAGACGGTGGGTATTTACACCAGGTTTTTAAAATAATTTAGCAAGAGAACGCACAGTATAGTGGCCAATTAAAAGGCCTAGATATTGTATATTTCAAGGTACACAGCCGTGTACTAACTGTACAGACGGTGGGTATTTACACCAGGTATGTGAAATAATTTAGCAAGAGAACGCACAGTATAGTGGCCAATTAAAAGGCCTAGATATTGTATATTTCAAGGTACACAGCCGTGTACTAACTGTACAGACGGTGGGTATTTACACCAGGTTTTTAAAATAATTTAGCAAGAGAACGCACAGTATAGTGGCCAATTAAAAGGCCTAGATATTGTATATTTCAAGGTACACAGCCGTGTACTAACTGCTCAGACGGTGGGTATTTACACCAGGTATGTGAAATAATTTAGCAAGAGAACGCACAGTACAGTGGCCAATTAAAAGGCCTAGATATTGTATATTTCAAGGTACACAGCCGTGTACTAACTGTACAGACGGTGGGTATTTACACCAGGTATGTGAAATAATTTAGCAAGAGAACGCACAGTTCAGTGGCCAATTAAAAGGCCTAGATATTGTATATTTCAAGGTACACAGCCGTGTACTAACTGTACAGACGGTGGGTATTTACACCAGGTTTTTAAAATAATTTAGCAAGAGAACGCACAGTATAGTGGCCAATTAAAAGGCCTAGATATTGTATATTTCAAGGTACACAGCCGTGTAGTAACTGCTCAGACGGTGGGTATTTACACCAGGTATGTGAAATAATTTAGCAAGAGAACGCACAGTATTGTGGCCAATTAAAAGGCCTAGATATTGTATATTTCAAGGTACACAGCCGTGTACTAACTGTACAGACGGTGGGTATTTACACCAGGTATGTGAAATAATTTAGCAAGAGAACGCACAGTACAGTGGCCAATTAAAAGACCTAGATATTGTATATTTCAAGGTACACAGCCGTGTACTAACTGCTCAGACAGTGGGTATTTACACCAGGTTTTTAAAATAATTTAGCAAGAGAACGCACAGTACAGTGGCCAATTAAAAGGCCTAGATATTGTATATTTCAAGGTACACAGCCGTGTACTAACTGTACAGACGGTGGGTATTTACACCAGGTATGTGAAATAATTTAGCAAGAGAACGCACAGTACAGTGGCCAATTAAAAGGCCTAGATATTGTATATTTCAAGGTACACAGCCGTGTACTAACTGTACAGACGGTGGGTATTTACACCAGGTATGTGAAATAATTTAGCAAGAGAACGCACAGTACAGTGGCCAATTAAAAGGCCTAGATATTGTATATTTCAAGGTACACAGCCGTGTACTAACTGCTCAGACGGTGGGTATTTACACCAGGTTTTTAAAATAATTTAGCAAGAGAACGCACAGTACAGTGGCCAATTAAAAGGCCTAGATATTGTATATTTCAAGGTACACAGCCGTGTACTAACTGTACAGACGGTGGGTATTTACACCAGGTATGTGAAATAATTTAGCAAGAGAACGCACAGTACAGTGGCCAATTAAAAGGCCTAGATATTGTATATTTCAAGGTACACAGCCGTGTACTAACTGTACAGACGGTGGGTATTTACACCAGGTATGTGAAATAATTTAGCAAGAGAACGCACAGTATAGTGGCCAATTAAAAGGCCTAGATATTGTATATTTCAAGGTACACAGCCGTGTACTAACTGTACAGACGGTGGGTATTTACACCAGGTATGTGAAATAATTTAGCAAGAGAACGCACAGTACAGTGGCCAATTAAAAGGCCTAGATATTGTATATTTCAAGGTACACAGCCGTGTACTAACTGCTCAGACGGTGGGTATTTACACCAGGTTTTTAAAATAATTTAGCAAGAGAACGCACAGTACAGTGGCCAATTAAAAGGCCTAGATATTGTATATTTCAAGGTACACAGCCGTGTACTAACTGTACAGACGGTGGGTATTTACACCTGGTATACAAAAAGGGTATTGCAGGCACACAGAACCCAGAACACTAGAGCCAAATAAACTGTATTTAAAAAAAAATAAAAATTCACAGCCGTATACTGCCAGATCAGATGGTGCATATACACACTAGTTATATAACAGGGTTTTTCAGCCAAAAAGAACGCAGAACAGTAGTGCCAAATATAGTTTAGTATGTAGCAGAGCACCTAATACACCACTAATGCCTCTCTCTGTCCCTACTCCAGCAGCTATCCCTGAATACGGCAGCCGTTCTCTGTAAAGTGTATCTTGTAGTAAAGCTATCACTGTACTGCACTATAGTAGCCCTGATAAGGGCTTTTAATCACGCTCCTGCCTGTCCAACTGCTAAAACCTGTCTGTCCCTTCTCCAGCCTCTGTCCCTGACTAAGTTCACGCAGCATATGCGTACGAGCAGGAAGAGCTGAGTTTTTAATATTCGAGGTCACATGGTTTTTCCAGCCAATCCATGTAGACGCTGTTTTCGCGCTGCCAGCGTGCTCAGCGTGCCTGTCATACCCCCCCTGCATGTTGATTGGTGGAAAAAGAGCGCCAGGGAAGGTGGGAGGGGAAACGAATTCTCAGTGCGCCATCGCCGTTATACTCGATTGAAATCGAGTATGCCGAATAGCGTAGTATTCAATCGAATACCGGCTCGATCGAACACTACTCGCTCATCTCTATTGAAGACCCATAACTGGGGCTCCACGTTTATTTTGCATATTACTGTTTCCCAGGGAGTTTTGCACTTTGGATTGCTGTATTGAGGCTCTTAAATGAGGCTCCACAGTGTTTTTTGTATCTGGTCTACCTGAGATTAGCTATTGTTTTGTTTGAGTAGTCTCCAAGGCATTGCTCCCAGTTAGCCAGAATCCTACTCCACACTGATGAGGGGCAACATCCCGAAACAGCTGTCTGTGGATGGATAACTGGCTTAGGTCTTCCCTGTCACATCCTTAAAGCTTGTAAAAGAGCGGGATCTTGACATAGGGGCCACTTAATATGGTGGATTTGGTGATCTCTGTAATGGGGACACCCCCTTTGCTTGGTTTTCCTTCCTTTGAGGGATATCTGGCTTTCACTGTGTTGAAGACCCATAACTGGGGCTCCACGGTTATTTTGCATATTACTGTTTCCCAGGGAGCTTTGCACTTTGGATTGCTGTATTGAGACTCTTAAATGAGGCTCCACAGTGTTTTTTGTAGCTGATCTCCCTGAGATTAGCTATTGTTTTGTCCTGAGCTCTGATAGGGAGAGCTGATACACGCCCCCTTAGCTGCAGCAGAAAAGACACTCCCCTTCAGCTGTCAGCTTGATATAAATCTAGCAGAGCAATGAATGGGGAAATCTCTGGATCCATGTGAGGTACAGGGCTGGTTCTAGCTTTGTTAGAAAGAGATTGTCATGTACTATATAGTAACATAGTTTATAAGGCCGAAAAAAGACATCTGTCCATCCAGTTCGGCCTGTTTCCCTACAAGTTGATCCAGAGGAAGGCAAAAAAACCCTGTGAGGTAAAAGCCAATTTTCCCCACTTTAGGGAAAAAAAATCCTTCCCGACTCCAATCAGGCAATCAGAATTACTCCCTGGATCAACGGCCCATCTCTAGTAACTATAACCTGTAATATTATTACACTCCAGAAACACATCCAGGCCGCTCTTGAACTCATTTAGTGAACTTACCATCACCACCTCCTCAGGCAGAGAGTTCCATAGTCTCACTGCTCTTACCATAAAGAATCCTCTTCTATGTTTGTGTACAAACCTTCTTTCCTCCAGACGCAGAGGATGTCCCCTCGTCACAGTCACAGTCCTGGGGATAAATAGATTATGGGAGAGATCTCTGTACTGACCTCTGATATATTTATACATAGTTATTAGATCTCCCCTCAGTCGTCTTTTTTCTAAATTGAATAAGCCTAATTTTGATAATCTTTCTGGGTACTGTAGTCCACCCATTCCAGTTATTACTTTAGTTGCCCTCCTCTGAATCCAGCTCTGCTATGTCTGCCTTGTTCACAGTAGCCCAGAACTGTACACAGTACTCCATGTGTGGTCTGTCGAGTGATTTGTAAAGTGGCAGGGCTATGTTCTCATCATGGGCATCTATGCCTCTTTTGATGCAACCTATTATTTTATTGGCCTTGGCAGCAGCTGTCTGACACTGGTTTCTACAGCTTAGTTTGCTGTCCACTAAAATTCCTAGGTCCTTTTCCATGTCAGAGTTACCCAATATTTTACCATTTAGTATGTACTGGTGTTAAACCTCATCTGCCACTTCTCTGCCCAAGCCTCCAGTCTATCCAGATCCTGCTGTAGCAGTGTACTGTCCTCTTCTGTGTTAATTACTTTACATAGTTTAGTGTCATCTGCAAAAATTGATATTTTACTGTGCAAGCCTTCTACAAGATCATTAATAAATATATTGAAGAGAATAGGGCCCAATACTGACCCCTGTGGTACCCCACTAGTGACAGTGACCCAATCTGAATATGTGCTGTTAATAACCACCCTCTGTTTTCTATCACTGAGCCAGTTACTTACCCACATACAGACATTTTCTCCCAGGCCAAGCATTCGCATTTTATATACTAACCTTTTATGTGGTACCGTGTCAAATGCTTTGGAGAAGTCCAGATATACGACATCCATTGATTCGCCGCGGTCCAGATTAGAACTTACCTCCTCATAAAAACTGATTAAATTGGTTTGACATGACCGATCCCTCATGAAGCCATGCTGAAGTTATTTGCTTATTTTTATTGAGGTACTCCAAGATAGCATCTCTTAGAAAACCCTCAAACAGTTTACCCAGGACAGATGTTAAACTTACCGGCCTATAGTTCTCGGGCTCTGTTTTTGGACCCTTTTTGAATATTGGCACCACATTTGCTATGCGCCAATCATGTGGAACATTCCCTGTCAGTATAGAGTCCTTAAATATCAGAAATAAGGGTCTGTCGATGACATTACTTAATTCTTAGGATACGGGGGTGTATGCCATCCGGTCCTGGCGATTTGTCTATTTTAATCTTTTTAAGATGCAGCTCTACTTCTTCCTGGGTCAGACCGGGCACTTTTAAAGGGAAATTTACTTTTATATTCTGCATTTCATCTGACAGTTTATTTTCCTCAGTGAATACAGTGGAGAAAAAAATATTTAGCAGCTTTGCTTTCTCCTCATCGCTCTCTGCAACTCCCCCCTCATTACTCTGTAAGGGGCCGACACCTTCAGGTTTATACTTTTTACCATTTATATAATTAAAGAACATTTTAGGGTTAGTTTTACTCTCTTTGGCGATTAATCTCTCGGTCTCTAGTTTGGCTGTTTTTATTTGTCTTTTACATATTCTATTTTTTTCCTTATAGTTTTTCAATGCTTCCTCCCTTTGTCATTTATTGCTTTCTTTACAGTTCTATTTATCCACATTGTTTTTTTCTTGTTCCTTAACCCTTTATTACCATAAGGTATGTACCTCTCACAATTAGATATTAGGATGCTTTTAAAAATATCCCATTTTGTGGCTGTATTTTTATTTTTGAGGACTTTGTCCCAGTAAGTTAGGCCTATGGCCTCTCTTAGTTGACTAAATTTAGCTTTTTTGAAGTTTGGTATTTTTGTTCCTCCCTGAAGAAACGCTCTTTTGAATGACAATTGGAAGGTTATTATTATATTATGGTCACTATTTCCGAGGTGTACCCCGACCTGCACATCTGTTGTTCTGTCAGGTCTATTGGTTAATACTAAGTCCAGTATGGCCATCCCTCTAGTTGGGTCCTGAATTAGTTGGGAAAGGTAATTGTCTTTGGTTATTTCCAAGAACCTGTTTCCTTTATGAGATATACAGGTTTCAGTTTCCCAGTCTATATCTGGGTAGTTGAAATCCCCCATAATAACGACCTCATTATGTTTTTCCGCCTCGTCTATTTCATTTAGAAGTAGATTTTCTATGGTCTCTGGTATATTAGGTCGTTTATAATAAAGTCCTATTAGTATTTTATTATTGTTTTTGGCTCCATTTATTTCCACCCACAGTGACTCCACATCTTCATGTCCCTCACTTATATTTTCCCGGAGTGTGGGCTTCAGACAGGACTTTACATAAAGGCAGACCCCCCCCCCCTCGACGATTTTGGCAATCCTTTCTAAACAGACTGTAACCCTGTACGTTGACTGCCCAGTCATTGGTATCATCCAGCCATCATGATGTCTGATTTTAATTTTTTACATTAGTCATGGGATAACCCCTTTAACTTCTATGGGAGACTTTTCTGGGCATGCTTTGTGATATCTGTACAGCGGTCAGGAGGGAGCAGATAATCAATGACCCTCTCCTTTTGTGATTGGTGTATCCCTTGTTATCTATATAGAGGTGTTTTTGTCATTGTAATCCTGCCTGTGTTGATAATGTGATGAGTGCTGAAAAGTGATTTGTACAGAACAGGAATTTTCTGCATATTATAAGACTTAGTAACTGGTGCAAAAACTGCAGGATTTTAGCATTTTATTGTGTAGGTTTTTAAATATATGGCAAATATAATTGAAAAATCACTACCGGCCCACCGGTAAATTTCCCTGTAGGGTCTGCTCATGTGTGTTGCCTCTCATGGCCAGGCTTCCAACTAGCGTTTTTCAGCAGGATCATGTTTGCCCACATACAGCAAGGGTTTCCCAGGAATGACTCTACCACATTGCAACACTTCCTTGCCCTGGCTGGCCACTAGATTTATAGCCAGTTTGAGACCAGGTGGAACAAAAAGTCTGTAGGATCTACAGGCTCAGCTGCAACATCTGTGGTAACCTGTATGCCTCCATGCCCAACCATGTCTCATCATCTATCCAGGCTGTAGGTGGCCAAACAGGGTACTATAGCCTCCTTCCCGATAAACGTACAGTATCTTTTTTCGCTCTCATATTGTAATCACTTACAGATATCATCATTACATTCACACATTGAAAGTTTCATTCCAACAACTCCTTCCTGTTGTGGATTTTTTCAGTGTTTATAAGTTTGTATACTTATTTACTCCCCACTCTGCTGGAAAAACTCATGCACTCTTCTCCCAGGAACTCTCCTGATGTTGTAAATGAATCTAAATGAATAATTTATACCGTATTTCTTAGACTGACCAAGCTCCTGCTGACACGGAGCACAGGCTTCACGAATACCTGCATATTATTACCCACTTACACACTTAACTGGCAAACAAATACACAGGAGAATTGAAAGTTAATGTCTTAATCTGCAGCAGTGAAGAGTTTGTTAGCAATGTCAAATGGACCTCAATAATTAAATAAAATGCTTAAAAGGCATATCAAGTTCGAAGATGGGTATTATTTGTCTTAATGTACCTTCCAACAGCAGTGGATTAACATATTAACACTGTAATGTGAACATAAAATACTAAACGTGTGTGTATATGTATATATATATATATATATATATATATATATATATATTGTAAGGGATCAATTCCTCGCTTAGCCGTTCAGTCCAGCAGCCTCCTGGCTGTGACTCCAACCGTACCTTTGGGGGGATATGGTCCAACAGTCCTCCCGACTCTGACCATGTGACCCTCTTCTCCTAGGGTCACTGGGCCCACCAAACTTCCAGGCTACACTGAGCCTTGTGGCCCCTCAGCCCTCATGGCTGAGACCACACAGAGCCACCACAGACTTTAACCTCTCAGGCCTCCTCAGCCTCTCTTTTCCTCAGGCTTCCTCAGCCTTGTGGCCCCCCAGCCCTTCTGGCTGGGACCACACGTGCCCTCTCCAGGTCTGTTCCCTGGGGCCCTCTCTCTCTAACACACAGTGCAGGTTAACTTATCCCTGCCTGAATAATCCAGCTGGCCTCACCTGGGGCCAGGGAAAACCTGTGACTGATTAGGGTGTGTGGACTGGAAGACTCCCAATTCCAACCTGTCTCCCAGTCCAATAAATCCAGCCCATGCAACATTAAACAAAAACAAGCTCCAGCAACTATGCTTGCTGAAGCTATACCACTTCTGGATTTCAGTTCTCACCTGGCTAAACTAACAAACCAGGCAAAATACACACCCCACACCTCACATTACTACACACATCACCACTATATATATATATATATATATATATATATATATATATATATATATATATTATTTTTTTTTTACCATACAGTACATTCTTCCCAATATATGACACTGTACCTGCTTTTATACTGTTAGCAAGTTTGATTCAGTTGATTCTTATTGAAGTTTAGGCTGAATGTACACTAGTGTTAAAGCAATTATTTCTCTTCATTGTTTCCAGAAAAAGGAACATGTAGAAAACAGTCCCAAACCTTTCCTGTAATGTTGTTTCCCTTTCTTTTCTCATGAGCGATCTATTTTAGTTTTTCATTAGTTTTGGAAGGGGGATAGACCACGTTGCCTGAGGACTTTCTAAGGGTTTGTTATAGGAACTGAAACATGTATGAATCAAATTTAAGTCACTTTAGCATTTAAAGAAGGAGAAAGGAGAAAGCATTTTTGATCCAGGTGATCCTATTTCTATACCTTAAGACCTGAAACATAGTATAAAAACATCAAATTCATCACTCTTCTCTATCAATACGTTTGCTTTAAGCTATGAAGTTATGTTCTTCAAGGCATAATGCCCCTGCCACCATCCACGCTTTTAAAACTGTATAAAAACAGTGATTCTTTCTGTATGAATAGCTGAGACATTTATGTCATATGTTTCTTATAAGGCATGCCATAGATGTCTAACAGACACCTCTAGACGTGTATAAATGTGGAGAATTGGGTCCCCTAACTCCCAAACTGCCTGGCAAAGGTGCCCAGCTCTCTCCATTCAAGAGTTAGGGCTCATGCACATGATCATTGTTTTAATCCGCATCCCATCTGCATTTTTTGCAGGTCGTTTGCAGACCCATTCATTACAATGAGGCCGCTAAAGATGCGGAAAGTAGATCATGTGCTGTCTGCATCCGTACGTTCCTTCCACGGCACCCGCACATTAAATAAAACATGTCCTAGTCTTGTCTATATTATAGACAAGGATAGGACTGTTCTATTATGGGCCAGATGTTCTGTTCTGTAAAATGCCAAACACACATGGCTGGTGTCCATGTGTTGTGGATCCGCAATCTTCAAACCGCAAAAACGGCAATGGCCATGTGCATGAGCCCTTATGTAAACAGCTGAAAAAGCGAGCTCCACATAGGTGGGATCTGGGATCTAGTTGGGAATATCCCTTTTAAAGGGAACCTGTCAAGTTGAACATGGTTTCTGAGCTGCAGGCAGCATGTTATAGAGCAGGAGGAGCTGAATAGATTGATATATAGTTTAATGGGAAGAGATTCTGTATAAGTTGTATTTTATTAATTTATACTCCTACTTATTCTGGTCTTTGAAGTCCAGGAGATGGTCCTATCAGTGATTGACAGTCTTCCCTCTATGACTGTGTATACAGAGAGAGCTGGGGGGTTAGTGGGGGTTGGGATTAGTGAGGAATGTAGGGAGAATATTACGGAAAACATCAACCAAAGTAACCCAAAAACCCCGGATATTCACTTCACAGGTAATAGTAATTTAAAAAGGGGGGTAAAAAATATACATAGACCTCTAAAGTGTATGTACACTAATGCCAGAAGCCTGACTAATAAAATTGGTGAACTGGAATTAGTGATGTGTGAGGAGGACTATGACATAGTGGGAATAACTGAGACATGGCTGGATGATACCTATGACTGGGCAGTTAACGTACATGGTTACAGTCTTTTTAGAAAGGATCGCCAAAACCGGAGAGGGGGAGGGGTCTGCCTTTATGTAAAGTCCTGTCTAAAGTCCACACTGCGGGAAGATATAAGTGAGGGACATGAAGATGTGGAGTCACTGTGGGTAGAAATAAATGGAGCCAAAAACAATAATAAAATACTAATCGGAGTTTATTATAAACCCCCTAGTATACCAGAGCCCATAGAAAATCTACTTCTAAACGAAATAGACGAGGTGGCAAATCATAATGAGGTCATTATTATGGGGGATTTCAACTACCCAGATATAGACTGGAAAACTGAAACCTGTATATCTCATAAAGGAAACAGGTTCTTGGAAATAACCAAAGACAATTACCTTTCCCAACTGGTTCAGGACCCGACTAGAGGGACGGCCATACTGGACTTAGTATTAACCAATAGACCTGACAGAACAACAGATGTGCAGGTCGGGGGACTCCTAGGAAATAGTGACCATAATATAATAACCTTCCAATTGTCATTCAAAAGAGCGTTTCTTCAGGGAGGAACAAAAATACCTAACTTCAAAAAGCTAAATTTAGCCAACTAAGAGAGGCCATAGGCCTAACTAACTGGGACAAAGTCCTCAAAAATAAAAATACAGCCACAAAATGGGATATTTTTAAAAGCATCCTAATATCTAATTGTGAGAGGTACATACCTTATGGGAATAAAAGGTTAAGGAACAAGAAAAACCAATGTGGATAAACAGAACTGTAAAGAAAGCAATAAATGATAAACAGAAAGCATTTAAATCACTAAAACAGGAGGGGAGCGAGGAAGCATTGAAAAACTACAAGGAAAAAAATAGAATATGTAAAAGACAAATAAAAACAGCCAAACTAGAGACCGAGAGATTAATCGCCAAAGAAAGTAAAACTAACCCTAAAATGTTCTTTAATTATATAAATGGTAAAAAGTATAAACCTGAAGGTGTCGGCCCCTTACAGAGTAATGAGGGGGGAGTTGCAGAGAGCGATGAGGAGAAAGCGAAGCTACTAAATATCTTTTTCTCCACTGTATTCACTGAGGAAAATGAACTGTCAGATGAAATGCAGAATATAAAAGTAAATTCCCCATTAAAAGTGCCCTGTCTGACCCAGGAAGAAGTAGAGCTACGTCTTAAAAAGATTAAAATAGACAAATCGCCAGGACCGGATGGCATACACCCCCGTATCCTAAGAGAATTAAGTAATGTCATCGCTAGACCCTTATTTCTGATATTTAAGGACTCTATACTGACAGGGAGTGTTCCACAGGATTGGCGCATAGCAAATGTGGTGCCAATATTCAAAAAGGGTCCAAAAACAGAGCCTGGGAACTATAGGCCGGTAAGTTTAACATCTGTCGTGGGTAAACTGTTTGAGGGTTTTCTAAGAGATGCTATCTTGGAGTACCTCAATGAAAATAAGCAAATTACTCCATATCAGCATGGCTTCATGAGGGATCGGTCATGTCAAACCAATTTAATCAGTTTCTATGAGGAGGTAAGTTCTAGACTGGACTGCAGCGAATCAATGGATGTCGTATATCTGGACTTCTCCAAAGCATTTGACACTGTACCACATAAAAGGTTAGTATATAAGATGAGAATGCTTGGCCTGGGAGAAAATGTCTGTATCTGGGTAAGTAACTGGCTCAGTGATAGAAAACAGAGGGTGGTTATTAATGGCACATACTCAGATTGGGTCACTGTAACTAGTGGGGTACCACAGGGGTCAGTATTGGGCCCTATTCTCTTCAATATATTTATTAATGATCTTGTAGAAGGCTTGCACAGTAAAATATCAATTTTTGCAGATGACACTAAACTGTGTAAAGTAATTAACACAGAAGAGGACAGTACACTGCTACAGATGGATCTGGATAGACTGGAGGCTTGGGCAGAGAAGTGGCAGATGAGGTTTAACACTGACAAATGTAAAGTTATGTATATGGGAAGGAATAATGCAAGTCACCAGTACATACTAAATGGTAAAATATTGGGTAACTCTGACATAGAAAAGGACCTAGGAATTTTAGTGAACAGAAATCTAAGCTGCAGAAACCAATGTCAGACAGCTGCTGCCAAGGCCAATAAGATAATGGGCTGCATCAAAAGAGGCATAGATGCCCGTGATGAGAACATAGTCCTGCCACTTTACAAATCACTAGTCAGACCACACATGGAGTACTGTGTACAGTTCTGGGCTCCTGTGAACAAGGCAGACATAGCAGAGCTGGAGAGGGTTCAGAGGAGGGCAACTAAAGTAATAACTGGAATGGGTGGACTACAGTACCCAGAAAGATTATCAAAATTAGGGTTATTCACTTTAGAAAAAAGACGACTGAGGGGAGATCTAATAACTATGTATAAATATATCAGAGGTCAGTACAGAGATCTCTCCCACGATCTATTTATCCCCAGGACTGTGACTGTGACGAGGGGCCATCCTCTGCGTCTGGAGGAAAGAAGGTTTGTACACAAACATAGAAGAGGATTCTTTACGGTAAGAGCAGTGAGACTATGGAACTCTCTGCCTGAGGAGGTGGTGATGGTAAGTTCACTAAAAGAGTTCAAGAGGGGCCTGGATGTATTTTTGGAGGGTAATAATCTTACAGGTTATAGTTACTAGAGAGGGGTCGTTGATCCAGGGAGTTATTCTGATTGCCTGATTGGAGTCGGAAAGGAATTTTCTTCCCTAGTGGGGAAAACTGGCTTCTACCTCACAGGGTTTTTTGCCTTCCTCTGGATCAACTTGTAGGAAAACAGGCCGAACTGGATGGACAGATGTCTTTTTTCGGCCTTATAAACTATGTTACTATGTTACTATGTAGCTCTCAATCACGGATAGGGCCACCTCCATGACTTCAAAGCCCAGAACGAGCAGGAATTTAACTGTATAAAATACAAGTTTTACTGAATCTTTTGTCCATAAAACTATATATCAATCTTCTCAGCTCCTCCTGCTGTATAACCTGCTGCCTTCAGCTCAGACACCATGTTCAAAGTGACAGGATCCCTTTAAGTACTGCCATTTCTGGTAAAACAAAGACCACTTTTGGTTCTAGTGACTAGACCCTTATTTTTAGAATAAAAGTATTGAAAAAAACTGCTTCCAATACCAACCGAAACCATACTCTGTGTATAACCTTATCACGTCATTGTGGACAGTTTCTTTTTTTAAATCTTTAACTTTAAAGACTATGGGCTAACAATGTTTTTGTGACAGATTTTACTAGAACTACTGCTTTATTTTCTTGTCCGCAGGTTCTTTGTTTCACGTTCACATAGCAAGTGGCGGAATATTGTCCTGTGATAAATCCGTCAGGCTGGATGTCTAACAGCTTAGTCTTCAGAGCCTCTATGACCTCCCCTGAACAATCTTCTAAGCTGATTTATGACCATATCAGCATTCAACTTTCTTGTGGTAATAAATCAGTGACCTGCTCACAGTTTTCTTAAGGTGGATTTACATGGTACAATTATTGAGCAGATTCCTGTGAACGCTTGTTTCCGACAATCTGCCCGTGTAAAGATGCCACAGATCACCAGATGAACTAATGAAACGCTCATTCATTGGGTGATCCTGTTTTTCGTGCAGGCACTCCAATCATCGTTCCTGAGCAGCAGATTGTGCTGTCTAAACAGCGATGTGCTGCCCAGAAACAATGATACTGTATGAGGACAAGCAATCGCCTCGTTCTTATACTATGGAGGTGATCACTGCATGTAAATGCAGCAGTCTCCTTCACCTAATGAGTAGCTGACTGCCGGGAAGGAACGCTTACTTCCTGACAATCTGCTGTGTGCAAATGTTATTAGGCACCAATTTTAGGACTGCCAACAAGCGGCATTCATTTATTAGCTCATATGAGACTCTGCAAACATACACCTTTTTTTCTAAAGCAGTGTGAAATTAACATTTGTTATGGATGGCCCTCCTCTGAAATTAAAAATGGACTTTTTGTTGAAATGCCTTTCCTTCAGAGTATTGTAGACTCCCTAGCCCAATAGGTCGCCTTTTGAAAATAATGAACCACAAGCAACAACAAATTGCTTATGTTCTTGTAGGGATGAAAAACAATTAGCAGAGCAAATCCCAAGGAAGTGATCCTGTGGGTTGATTATGGCATAAGTCCAAATTATTGCTTTGAAGATGTAAACAGTTGTCACAGCCGTCCTGTTAAGAATATGTGAGCGGTAAAACTAACAGCCAGAGCCCTGAGGTCTGAAGAACCCGGCAGCTGAAAAAAGGAGTAACATCCACACCTGCATGTGCTATAAGGGGAGGGACGTAGGTGTGAGTAATTACCGAAGGATAATTCACTGCTTGAAAAACAGCACGTCTGAATAGAAACGTGTCAGATAGGAACTCTTGCTGACTGTAAAATCAGTCTTGTCCACATAAACATTATAATATAGTACAATTACTGTGAATCCTTAAAACTAGGCATTTTTGAGCATATGCTGTTAAAATGATCAGAATTGTGGAACTGTATGAACAGAGGTTTCATAGTAAGAACATTCCTAGATGGGAAAGTAATCCATGTATTGATCACTGCATAGCAGTAGACATCTTTTTAGTTTTCTTTTTCAAGATATACTATAGTTTTGCTTCTAAATCATATCATTTAATCAAAACTATACATTGGAGCTCTTCATGTCTGAGCCAGAATTCACCTTTTTCAAAAACATCCCACATTGCTCCTCTTCTGGCCTGTTGCTTGAAGGCTGATAGAGTGGACGGGAATTGGTCAGTGATGTCACCAGAAGAGACAGCCTACTCCTTTCACTTAAGACTTTACTGATGTCAACAGAGCCTTAGACCACCTCTTCCTCCTATCATTACTGGTGGGAAGCCAAACAATAGCCGCTAGCTCAGACTTAAAGTGTAACTGTCATGTTTTCATCCAAAAATCTTATTTAGCATATGTTACTGTTGGTGGAGCATTATGCATAAAGCAATCTTTAGTTTCGTCACATACCACAGTTTTCTTTTAGTTTCCCTTAGTTAAGGCTGTTTTAACCTCTACAATATGAGGATCTTCTCAAGATGCTCCTCTGCCAGTTCTCTGAGGCCAAAACTGCTTTTCCTCACTTCACATACACACTTGCTGTAGCCAATCAGATTACATTACTGAGAGACACGCCTCCTCACTCTGACGCCTAATGCAGGCATGCAGTGTGAAGGACCGCCCCTCCATCTTCCTGTCTTCTTAGATGAGCCCTAGCAACGGTCTTTTAAGGGAGCAGTTGAAAGGGACAGGAGACATTAATGAAAGCTGTTATTATAAGGTAATTACAGATCTTTTGACAATCATTGACAGACTAACTTGGGTATACATGCCTAGCTCTAATAAACTAGCAAATAAAAAAATGACAGTTACACTTTAACTAAAATGAATCTTAAGGCTGAAACTGGACAGTTGCTTTTATTTTGATGGTTACTATCTAAAGGTGAATATATTTTTATTTCTTCAAAGAGAACATAAAGATAAAAAAGCATCATTCAATAACATCTGAATGTGTTACCTAGCAGTACATTGTAAAAGCTTCCCTGTTCTTGCTATATAGTATGGTTTCTCTGGGTACTCTTGGTGGTTATTTTGACAAAATAATTACTATTAGGGGACATATTATAACTAATAGTGCATACTATAACTACTGAGGCACTCATGGGGGCACATAACTACTAGAGGCACTATATGGGGCATTATTACTACTGGAGGCACTATGGATGCATTATTACTACTAGCGTACTGTGATAGTATTATTATTATTGGGCACAATGTGGAGGGAGCCACTACTAATGGGGAAATTCTTGAGGAGCATTATCACTTTTGGGAGATTAAGTTGGGCACTCTGGAAGAAAATGACTGTTGGTGAGACTTTTTAGAGTAATATTACTTTGGTGGGGTGGGGGGGATAATCTGTATGACACTTTCATATGGCAAATCATAGCTCTAATTTAAGAGGGAACCTGTTGGGATTTTATTTTGTAATCTAATTTGTCCATAATTTGAGCATGAATCTGATGACAGGTTCCCTTTAAGAACAGGTTGCTTTGCTGTAGCTTGTTTGTAGCCCTGCTTGCTTCTAAAGACTTTCATAAATAAATGAGGGTTCAGTGATTGTCCCTGGAATATTACTATGTGTCTCCGGAGAAATCTGAACAGTGTAGTACAATTCAAGATAAAAGTCTCCTAGCATTCACTACAGATCTGATTGGAAAAGAACAATGCCTCTCAAGTCACCTTGACGAAAGAACTTTTTCAATAAAACATAGGGAAGTGTTCTTAGTACATTTTGTTTTTGATTAAGACAGATGATCTAGCTGACTCCAGTGTTAATCTATGTGATTCATGTAAGAAACAAGCCTTTTGGGTGAAAACAGTTCAAAACAATTTTGAAGAAGTTTGCCGTTCAGACAATGCATGATGAGTCGAGCTATACTGTCAGGTATGCTGTACAAATATAGAAAAACAGTTGTAGATGGTACATATGTTACAGGGTCACCTAAGGTTGCCTAAAATAATCTTGTGTATCAGTACAGAACTAGATATTGTTGGATTTTATTTTTCCCCTTTAAACCTAAATTTTATCAGTGTAGAGATACATTCGGCAAGTTGTACAAATACTAGAACCTCTATCGATTTACAAGTCACAGTATAAGAACTTCTATTTTATGAAACACACCATGGACATCTTCTACAGTTGAGGGAGAACTATGTTAGCACCAAATTAGGCCCCGCATAGTGCATGGTAAGCAACTTTAGGTGGAGATCTAATAAAATTATATTGAGAGTTCTGAAGATATAATCAATAACACTAATTAAGTAACTGATAATTGTGCAAGAAACTGACCTGGCTAGACAACACACTGTATTAATGAACCAAGCTTATTGCATAATTTCTTCTTTTTTTCAGTAATGCCAGAAGAGGACCTCTGTTAATATTGCCCCAATTAATAGTGCATGCAAATTCCCTCCATTAAAAGTGCCCTAATAAGACTGTGTAATAGTACCATTCTGTCGCCCCCATTAATAGAGCTATCATAGTATTCCTATGAACAGTGGCAGCAAAGTGCTCATAATTAAAATGCCCACACAATCCCCCATTAATATTGCTTCTAATTACAGTTCCAGTGGAATGCCCTCTAAATAATGCTATCACAATACCTTTATTAAAATAATTATGTAATGTCCCCATCAGTAGTTCCCCCCCCATAAATACTGCTCCCAAAGGATAGTGCTTCCTAGTAGAAAACCCTCTAAGATATTCTTGAGGTAGGGAGGATGGACATGGGGAGTGTTACCCTGAAGACTCATGCTATTTCTTTCTGGCTGTAACCCAACCATGCCTCCTCTCCTCAAACTTGTACACCAGGCCTCTCATGTATGTTATGTCTTGCAATGTGTCATTGAGGGACCTGGGGTGCTGCTAGAACTGTGTAAATTGATGGACCTTTGGGAATCTATTTAGCGGTTGTTGAACCATTGCATGGCGGTTTTCACTGTACAGCATAGTTTCAAACCTACACTACCCTACAAGTGTTTATATTGTAATGTAAGTGGACCACGACTGTCCCATATGCCCAGTTAGGGCATATGAATATCATAGAGGGTGGCAAATCTAGTTGCAGTTGGGCAGGTTTGGGGTGGCCCCAACGCTACGCTGAGTCACCCGAACACCTTCAAGATGTCACCACATGTTGCTGCTGGAAGGGATAGTAAAGGGTGGTGCATCCCAATGGGAAATACGTCCAGAGAATCAGGGTCTGCAGTAAACCAGGGTGCTTCTTTACTGGAGGAAGTCAGGCGCAAAACAATACAGGCAAGGCATAGGGCTGGCTTCTTCAGTCTCCTCCCTGGCAGAAGAAGGGTCTGATGCGGAGGAAAGGCCTGAGCTAGCTGTCTTACTCTCCCTTCAGAAGGCTGGTACCCTGGTCCAAGGCTTCTTCTGGTCACTCAGTAGTCTGGCAGAGTCTCCTCTTCCAAGCACTATTCCCTAACTGCAGCACACTGGGGCTCTGACTGCTCCCCTTATATGCCATCTTTAGATAGACTGGAACCTTCGAGTGGCAGAGGTGGAGTGGAGAAGCTCAGCACAAACAGATACATTGTAACACTTTCCGTCTCTCATAGACTTACATTAGAGCTTTAGTGATACTCAATGGCAGACACAACAGATTTTCCAGACAAAAAAAGTTTCCAGACATAACAACATCTAAAACCAGACAGTTAAAAGGTCAGTCTGTCTGTTTTTTGTGGTAAACAAGTCTGGCTTTTTCCCTCCAAAGCATGCTCTTCTTTAAACCCTGTGGAAAATTACCAGCTTCTTATTCAAAGTCCCAAAAGTCTGTCAATATTCATTAACCCTTTCCACAGAGCCTTGCAAATACAGTGCAGATGAACAGGATATATATCACAACATACATATAACATGCAGTAACACAGTAATAAACAGTATAAGTTAACCCTTTCAAGATAAATAAAGTTAGAAGTTTATAACTTTGCATAGGGAAAACAGGGGCAAATGTCCAGACTTCACAGTACCCCTGCTCCAGGGCACTACATAGTGAACTCAGTGGTGTCACTGTTTTCAGCAGCTAGACCTGCAACAATCAAATAATGACTGGCTCTAGAGAGGGATTAGCAGAAGAAGAGGAGAGCCGGGTGTGCAGGACCGCACTGACAAAGAAGTAAAGGGGAGAACAGAAGGCCACTCACCTGATTGCATTGTGCTCAGCATACAACGACTCGTGTAATATGATGGATACTCGCTGCTGCTCGCCCTCCTGCCGGTAACTCAATTCCTGGTGAACTTTAAACACTGAGTAGAAGGAAGAGAATAGGAAATACTGGCTGCGCTGCGAGGAGATATTCACTGATCTGATGTACTTACCTGCTGAAGGGGGTTGGTCCAACCCCGAAACACGTTGTTTTTTCATCAATAGAGTAGTTTTCTTCTATACATGGATATCGGTGAATTTCTCTTTGCAGTGTCACCAGTATCTCCTATTCTCTTCCTTATACTCAGCGTCTAGAGAGGGATTATACAGTTGGGACATTCCTATTAAGATACTTTGTTAACCTTTAAACTGCTGTTTTTAACTTTTCATGTACCATTTTTTTCGTGTTTTTGCAGCCTGGCTGAGTTCACATCACTGTGTTTCCGATATAATCCGTTAGAAGAACAGAAAAAATCCACTTAAAATGGATCCGTTATTTTGAGCATCAGTTATGATCAGTTTTTGTCACTTCCATCAGAGATCAGTTATTTTTGACAGGAGAAAAAGTCCTGCTGAAGTGACACAAACTGATGTAAACTGATCAGAACTGATGCTCAAAAAAAGATGGTTCAGTTAGTTTGATTGCTAACTGAGCATCAAATGTCTTTTTTCTGTCCTTCTGATGGATCAGAAGAATGGAAAGCTAAATGGTGATGTGAACTCAGCCTAAAGGCAATGAACTTTACTAATCTTGTTGAAGGTGTAAACTTAGACAGGCTGTCATTCTTTAAAGGCAATGTCCTCTGGTCAAAAACACTTTAAATATTAATAAAGAAAATGAAGGGTCATTTGATGACCTAGACTGTATAAAAACTGAGGTTCCTGGTTACATTTCAAGTCTCAAACAAATTCAAGCTAAATGCTTCAAAAAGGCTTTTCGTAGCTGAAACGTCTCATGTTGGAATAAATCTTCACTTTCTGCAGCTTTAAAGGGCATCATCTGTCAGCAGATTTGTACCTAGCTGACTGACCTGTTACATGTGCACTTGGCAGCTGTAGGCATCTGTGTTGGTCCCATGTTCATATGTGTCCGCATTGCTGAGAAAACAAGATGTTTTATTATATGCAAATGAGCCTCTAGGAGCAACTGGGGCGTTGCTGTTACTCCTAGAGGCTCTGCTCTCTCTGCAACTGCTGCCCTGTCTGCGTTTTGATTGGCAGGGGTCATGTTTACACTGCATGGTCCTGTCAAGTGCAGAGGGCTTGGCAGTTGCAGAGAGAGCTGAGCCTTTAGGTGTAATGGCAACTCCCCAGTTGCTTATAGATGCTTATTTGCATATATTAAATCTTCATTTTTCTCAGCAATATGGGCAAATATGAACATAGTATTAATGCAACCCAATTGCCTGGAAATGTCTTCCTCTCTCTCCTTCTCTCTCACTCTCCCTCTGTAACCCTCTCTCCTTGTCTTCCTCTCCCTGTCCCTTCCATGATTCTCTCAATTGAATGACATGAAATTCGGATTTGTTAGGTTGAATTTCTGAATTCCAGTTTTTAATTTCTCATCTCGATACATCTCGATCAGAAAGGAGATCAAAGAAATACATTCAGCCAGTGTGTAGTGGGGGACCTGTGGACTACTCTGGGCTTGTGGGTCATAACTGCAACTGCTGTTACCTCTATAGTCAAATCACTGCTTTTGACATATGGGGCTACTGCAAAGTCAGGAATGTATGACTTACATTGCTGACATTAAACTAATCTTTAGTTATTACTAGTGTTGAGTGAAGTGAGCTTCGGATGCTTCATCCAAAGTCGCTTTGTTCGAAACTTCAGAATAATACTGTATGGAGATTCGTCTCCATGCAGTATTAGAATGTATGAACTCCGATGAGCCGAAGTTAGTTATTCACAAAGTCACGTTGAATAATTTCAGTAATTGATTTTAACAGTGGAAAACCACTTTAAAATTTGAAACCAAACTCAGCTTTGGTTCTGACTAGTACCTCCCAACCGAAGTCGAGTTCTGTTTCAAGTTTTAAAGTGGTTTTCCACTTTAAAAATCAATTACCGAAATTATTCAACAAAGTCATGTGCGACTTTGTAAATAACTTACTTCGGCTCATCGGAGCCCATACATTTTAATACTGTATGGAGACGAATCTCCGTACAGTATTATTCTGAGGTTTTGAACACAGCGGCTTCAGATGAGGCATCCGAAGCTTGCTTCGCTCAACACTAGATTTTACACCTATTCAAATTGGTCTCAAAACTATAACAGCTAAGTGTTATTTGTGTGCACAAATCAACTCCAAAAAGTACAACACCACATAACAATCTTAATGATAAAACTATAAACATCCATATCCATACATATACTGAAATGGAAGGCTTCCTTGCACAATGTAAACCAATCATGACCACCCAAAAGGCAGCAAAATATAAGGATACACAGTGTAAATATGCCAAATCACAAAATACAGACCACAATGGCTCCTGAAGCCCCAGTCGTTTCTTCTAGGGGATGGGCTCTATGATGTCATAAAGATGATGATACTTTTATCCTGCAGTTTTGTACTTTTTGGAGTTGATCTGTAGTTATGCAAACTTTAGCATAACAACTTTTAATTGCATGACAACCAAAAGATGGATAGATGTACACCAGCCAGATTGGACTGATTTGGTTCTATTTTTTCCAATAAATCAAGTACTTGTCCGTATGCGGCAGGTGCATAGGTGATGGGAACAAGATGCTGATTAATGTGGTTTATTGTCTAATTAAATTTAGCTTTTTTAAAAAAAATAGGAATATTAGAAGCTTACAGATGACCTATCAGTTATAAGATTTTCAATCTTTCATATTGAGCTGTCTAGACTTTTAAGACTATTTTGAGAATCGGTGGATTATTAGATATTATTTAGTCATTTTGCGATGATGCATGCACTTTAGTTAATAAACGCTTTCATTCTGATTACTACAGGAGGTGCTAAATTAAAACCGACCCTCACTGTCCTTTCATTCCTATTGCAAACAGATTAGCATTACTTCCGTGATTTTTCCAGCACCAGCATTGTGTTCTGCCGGCCATTCCTAGTTCTGGATCTGTAATTAGAAGCTACTTCAATAACACCTTGTGAAATGTGTAATCTGTCTTTGACATAGAAAGGATGGTGTAAATGTGTAATTAGTAGCCATGAAAAGCTTAGTGGCAGTTATCAAGGCATTGCACTGGCAAATAATTAGCATTTAGAAAGCAGAGAGGTGGGTGGCTGTAGTATTAACCGGCGACATTAATTTACTCTAATTGTTGGCAGGGGCCGCAGTTGATTAGTTTTAACCTCTTCATGACTGAATCGGTGCACGTGACATTGTGGCGTAACTTGAAGTACAAGTCTGAAAAGAATTGAAGGGGTTAACAGGTCATTTCATTTCCAGAAGCTAATTTCTCCAAGGCACATTAAAAACAGAGGACATTATGAATAACACCATGGGTGTTTTTCCCATCTTGGCATCAAAAATGTGTTTCTGTTACTTGCAACCTTTGTTTGTCCTAGGCAGCGTTACAGCTTTGTGTCACAAACCGGGAGCAGATAAAAAATAACATTACACCACAAATATCAACCCTGTCATTAATTAAAATGTTTAAAGCATAAAAGCAGGAGCCTGTAGTGCTGGTTTTGTTAACAGGGCTTACAGACCTTGAGCTAAAGTGTATAAATCATTCATACAAACAGTTACTTAAAAGGATTGTCCAGCAGTATTATTATAATATTTATATATGATATATAGTAGCTTCAAAATAAAAAAAAACAAAGCCACTTAACTCTCACCAATCCCTCCCTGCTGCCATTGCAATGCTGCTTCTGTCCCGATACGCTCCATTTCCTGGTCTGGGCTCAGCCAATCACTGCTTAGGTCTTTTGATCATCATCAGTGCAGTAAGGGACTTACTGGTTGGCTGGGTGAGAGACTTTAAATGGAATCTGTCACCAGTTTTATGGTGTCCTAACCAAGGCCAACATAAACAAGTGACAGATCCCATTAACAAAATGCTGGGTCACTTTCTTTAATTGGCCCAGCCGTTTTGCCAAAAGCTTGTATTGAACAGCTCCAGTGCATAATGATGAGTTTTGAATATTCCTGAGCTCCTGGCTTTCTCCGCCCACCTGCTGCTGATTCATATGGAAATAAACCAATCAGAGGCAGGTGGGCGGGGAGAGCCGTGAGCTCATGAATATGGGAACTCATCGGCATGTGCTGGAGCTGATTTAAAAGTGAGGACAGCAGAAAACTTTAATATGGGTTGGAGAGGAAGAAAGTATTTCTGTTTGTGGAGATCGCTAAGTTGGCATATGGAGTCTTAAAGGTCAAGCAATACTTCCTGAGAATAGAGGTATGCAAATTAGTTCTCCTCCAGGAAGAAAGAAAGCCATCTTGAAGTAATAAGATATAAGCACAATTATAATCTTCTCTATAAAGAAAAGAGACCTCTGGCTTATGTATATCCTTAGCTACTGTATGTTGCAAGATCCAGGCTGAGGAAAAAACTTGTAGGGTAGCTACCTACCCACTAGAGGTGACACTGGAGAGGCAGTTTTCCTTCTTCTTGGCAAAGAGATACTTTGCACACCTTTTTTTTTAGTCCCACAGAACCTCAAGGCCTCTTGCCCAGACAATCAGTACCCTACTCTCCACAGATGATGAGCAAAAACTCAAAACATCTGTCCGCAGATTGGTCTCTTATCCTTATGGTGAAGATTCTGGTTTGGATGATGTGCTTAGGCATTGACTATGCACTTTTTCCCATACATGCAATAACATAAAACATTTGTTGTGGAGACCCACATGTAAACAAATGATCAGGATTCCCACAGACAACCCATAAATGAGGACTAACTAATCATCAGCCCACTGCAGTGGCTTAGGCAGCTAAAGCCCCCTTTGATAGCTGCTGCATACTATAGGAAAGCTGTGTTCACATATTCTGGTCTACTAGGTACCCAATGTGCTGCAATATTGTGCCCCCCTGAGGCACCATATTTTCCACTAGAATCAATGATTCTAAAGAATACCTGGCTCTGTCTGTGCCAATTGAGATTCAAAGGTAAAGAACTGTGAAGGCACTTGTAAAACTATAGTACTGAACATCCTAGAATGTGTAAGTACCACTCAGGTTCGAAACGTGTTAAACTCCTGGGATGTTCGCATCTATAAGATGGGCCTCAATATTTGTTTCTTTTAATCTCAATTCGATGTGTGCTGGATACCACGACAAGAGACAAGTATTCATATTCAAGTATGCTCATATGGACTTTTTTTTCTGCATGACCTGAAATGCATTGCATGATGTTCTAACAAATAGATATTGTGAATTGAACAATATTTTTTTGACTTTCAAAAAGAGAATACCTCACATCAATGGATGCAGGGTGGTATACTGGGAGATACTTGGAGGTATAGTATGGGGCCATAGGAGCCTATGTGTGTTACATTGTGGATCTGTATAACATACTATAGCTGTGTGCATGAGGGCTTATACTTTATTTCTCTTTTTTTTTTAAATTGCACCATCTAAACAAAACTCGAGTCTACCTCTACTTTAAGAAAATGATTATTTTAGAAACCACCAAGTCACTCAGATCTATATTTTCTGTACAATAAATGTATTGTATTTCCATTCAGAAGACAGTATGATAAATGTTTTCCTTAGATACTTACATTCTTTTTATCTATTTTTCTACCTTTTCCTTTTGTCATTGTCTGGCAGATGACAGAGAAGCATCAAATTCAGCAGCATGATATTAGTATCAAAAGCAAAATCTCTAGAGGTATTCCAGGCTAGATATGTCTTTTAACACAAGGCAGATGGAGGAGATTTATTATCTCCCTGCACCACTTTTCTGTTGGAAAAAAAAAAAAAGCCGCAAAAAGCGTGTTTGCGACTTTTTAAATGCCACTTCCGACAAATTTTTTTTCAAATGGCATTACTGCGCTGCCCTCAACTCTTTCCTGAAAATGAAGCATGGCAAGGGGGGCAGCGGGCCCAGCACATTTATCTATATTAGGCCCCATTCACACGACCGTGTGAATGGGGCCGTATCTATCCGCAAAATTGCGGGAATCAATGCGGCACCATTCACCTCTATGGGTAAATAAATAAAATTATTATTTATGATAAATTAGACACAACCTCTGGCAGTGGAGGGGATATCAAAGACCATTGTAAAACACCAGTCTTTTTATGTTTTAAAGACATCTGTTAATTTTTACATTACAGGTGGCAGGCCTGAGCAAATCTCACAAGCCATATAGACATCATGGGGTCATTTATTAAGACTGGCGTTTTAGACGCTGATCTCAATACTCCTTTAGCTGACGAATTTATGTACAGGTTGTCTAAATCTACTCCAGCTCCCTATCTGGTGTAAATTTAGACCATTTTCTATGCCTAACACAGGCGTAGAAAATAATAAATGATACAGGCCGCCCCCTCAGAATGGGGCTCCCGAAGTGAAGGAGAGCTCACTGTGCATGAGAGTGAGGAGACCTCTACCTTCACTTATATGGAACTTCAAAAAGTAACCGAGCATGTGTGCTTAGATGTGTTCAGAAGTCGCAAAGCATTAAATGGAGAGCAAGCTGCTCAAGCACAGCCACCCCTCAATTCACTGTTATATGACTGCCAGAAGTAGTTGAGCTAGCACTTGAAACCCATTCATAGAAGGGCCCTCACTATGTACTGTAGTTGACAGATAACTAAATCGCAGTAGTGTAAAAAAACAACAGAACTATATTTAAGGGTGTTAAGGGACCTCACATAACCCACTTAAATGATCTACATAGAAGAAATAATCAGATATGCGTTTCAGAGTGATGATAGATACTGCAGAACAACATACACCAAGGAAAGAGTGGTACTTTGTTTTGTGGAGACTAGTCAATCCTGTGGCAGTGTTGGTCCCCTCTTTATAGCTAAAACAGTTTTCACTCTTCTGGGAAGACTTTCTACAAGATTTTGGAGTGTGTCTGTGGGAATTTTTGCCTTTTCATCCAGAAGAGCATTTGTGAGGTCAGACACTGATGTTGAACAAGAGGGCCCTGACTCGCAATCTCCATTCTAGTTCATCCCAAAGGTGTTGGATGGGATAGAGGTCAGGGCTCTGTGTGGGTATGGAATCAAATTCTTCCATACCATATTCACCCAACCATGCCTTTTTGGTCCTTGCTTTGTGAGCACAGTCATGCCGTAACAGAATAGGGCCTTACCCAAAGGTTGGAAGCGTACAATCATCCAGAATGTCTTGGTATGCTGAGACATTAACATTTCCCTTCAGTAGTCAACAGAACATCAGTAACTTTTATGCAGTATGCCAGGGATGTGGCTCTCCAGCTGTCATGGTGAAATATCCAGTGACATCCTATCACAGTGCCAGGCTCAAATTCAGTGAGCTCTTTAGAATGACCACTTCTTTCACAAATGTTTGTAAAGGCAGACTGCATGGCTAGGGGCACGTGGATGAATGAAACACGGGAATTCAATGAAGAGGTGTGTCTCAGTACTTTAGTCCATATAGTGTACCTTCAACAGCTATTATTCCACCTATGGCTGATGGTTCACAGAAATATGTTCCAGCAGCAGTTCTGTAGTGCAGAAGCTGACACTCCACATTTCTGGCACAAGGGTCTGTTGCTATGCAGCCACTCTAATTCACTTACACACTTTATAACAAGCTCAACACATGCAGAGGCTATTCATTTATGGAGTCTGACTGGAGTTTGAAGAACTCTGCTTTACAATAATGTGGTCTGACGGTGTATGTAAAACCCAGGTAGTATATTGTGATGCCGCAATGATTTGATTTGATATTTAAAGGGGTTGTCCGGGTTCATAGAGTTGGTTGGTGGAGGGGTGAAGATTGGGATATGTCTGGGTTCAGCTCTGAACCTGGACAACCCCTTTAAGCGGACATGGGTCTACTCAGAATTCTACTGTATTTTACAGTGCCCTGGTTAAAGGGAACCTGTCACAATAAAAATGTGAATTAATCTGAAGGCCGCATGTTACAGAGCAGGAGGATATGCACAGCCAAAATGGGACCACCACCTTGACTTCAAAGCCCAGAATGAGCAGAGATTTAATGAATGAATTACTAAATTTTTTTCCCACATTATTATATATCAATCTGCTCAGCTCTTCCTGCTCTATAACATGCAGCTCAGGCACCATGTTCGATGTGACAGGTTCCCTTTAACTAGGCTGTCTACCTACCAGGGCATATGGGATTAACAGAGACTGCTGACTGCTCGCTATCCCAATAGTAAATAAAGAGGAAAACAGCTACAAAGAGTGACTTGAAGCTCTGACAGATCTAGCACATCAGTGTATTACAAGGATGTCCATTATTCCCATGGTTAATAAAAAGTATAGCTTTCTCCAGCAATAAGAACTGAACGCCAGGGGGTACCAGCCGTAGTAAACCCGATTATAATCTCATCAACGGGAGAATGTCAACCCCATTAATCCTACAAATTAAGATAGCTAATCCAGTCACAATATACAAATCTACATTCGTCCGTGCATATTATTTTATACCTTTTTGCTGGGGCTGGATACATCAGAATAGCCATTTATTTGCACACGAAGCATATGAAGATTATGTCTTTGGACGAGAAGCTGTGTGGTGCAACATTCGGAGTCAAGAGCACAGCATGTTTACCCTTGTCAGCTCGTCTGCAATTTGTCCTGTTAAATATACTGTCAGAGAACACAATGCCAGCCTTTCTGTGATCTTATCCTATAAGACATGGTCTACAGATAGACTGTGTTTGAAATACTGGACAAATAACCAGTGCATTTGCTTAATATTCATGATAACAGGTTAATACATTGCTGTAACAGAAGCTGTATCCGGAAGGTGTTCAAGGATTAAATGAATTGCGCTTAAAAGGTTAACTATTCAAAAAGGAAAATGCACATAATTATGATTGATAATTAGCAGAATGGTAGTTTATAGTATTCTCAATTTATGTCATTTTCTTTTCAAAAACACTTTTAAGCATTTGCAGGTATTGTACACCATTTACAATTATTTTTGACATTTTGCTGCACTTGAGGGGGTGGGCGGTAAATTAGAGAAGCAGTGATGAGTTAAAACATGACAAGACAGCTCTGTTATTTCACACTAAATTGTCCCCTTTTGTTTTTAATCTTTCAATCAATAAAATAGGTGAAGCGATTTAATAGCAGAAATCCAGGAACATTCATTAACCGTGGTACACCACTGCACGTTATCAAGAGAAAACACGCAGACCTAAAGATATTTGGTAAATGGAACTTTTTAAAAGGGCTTTCCAGGAGTTTGATATTGATGGCCTGTCTTCAGGATCGATCTGTGATGGCTAACCTCTGGCGCTCCAGCTGTGGTAAAACTACAACTCTCAAGATGCACACTTGCTTGGCTGTTCTCAGAACTGCACAGAAAGGAATGGAGCATGTTGGGAGTTGTAGTTTCACCACAGCTGGAGTGCCGGAAGTTAGCCATCACTGGGATAGGTCATCAGACTCATCAAGATCTGATCAGTGGTGGTCTGACTCCTGGCACCTCCACCATCAGCTGTTTGAAGAAGCCATGGTGCTACCCAGCACAGTGCAGTACTTGTATAGTGGCTGTGCTTGGTATTGCAGCCCAGGCCCATTCACTTGAAGGGAACTGAGCTG
Source organism: Rhinella marina (assembly GCA_900303285.1). NCBI lineage: Eukaryota > Metazoa > Chordata > Amphibia > Anura > Bufonidae > Rhinella > Rhinella marina. The sequence goes on from ONZH01023376.1 coordinate 60,686, forward strand.
CACATAGGCCATGTTGAATTCACATGACGTCAATGGCCTACGAACAGGCTGCCACTCTCACTGATAAATATCTGACCCCATTGATCAGATATTGATGACCTATCCTGAGGATAGGCAATCAATATTAAACTCCCTGAAAACTAATTGTGTATGTATTTAAATGTAACTTAGCACACCCTCTTATTTTTTTCTCAGCACTATAACTGCACCTTTTCCCCCAAATGTGCAGTTTTGTTTTGTGTTTATTTGCTATGGACTCTGTCCTAGAAGTATTGTCCTATTAACTGTTCTCCTTTAATTAACATTGCCAAGAAATCTCCTGGTGATGCTAACTGGCTGAACTTTACTCACTGTCCTCTTCCCAAAAGTCCCTTTCAGCTTGACGTGCATACCATTTTACAAAATCTTGTATCTATTTGTTTTTTATTTAAATCAAACTTTCCTGGGGATGGCCATAATGGAGGCACACCCTTCCCGTCTTGTCTGTATAGAAAATGCAGCCGGTTGTGTGCACTTTATGACAGTTTCAAGGAATTTGATTCAATGGACAGGGATATGTCATAGATTATTACAGTCTCCATTATTGCAGTCTCCCCTTCACCTGGAAGGGATCAAGGAGTGTCAGGGGAGGTGCACCTGTATTCTAAGCCATGTCTGTGTGCAGTGTATATAGGGTTGCTGTACCAACTTACTTCTATAAGTACATACCCTTTAAGGGACTCTTCACATTCTGTCCCAGTTTATACAACAAAACTGAAAAGTGTGTTGCAAAAAAATAAAATAAAAAATAATAAAATAAAATAAAAATGAAATGGCAAATGAATATGTGTACTCCAGTGGCAGGTGTGAGGTCTGAAATATTTCAAGATTTTTTAAATATGGATAGTCATCTGAAAAAGTAATTTCAAAAGGTTTTACCATGGCCCTCACAATTCACTGATCTGAACATGATTGAAAATCTGTGGTTAAACCTCAAAAAGAGCAGAGCGTGCAAGACTTTTGCTAGGAAGAATGGATGAAAATCACTCAAACAAGACTTGGAAGACTCTTGGCTGGCTACAAAAAAGCATTTACAAGCTGTGACACTTGCTAATGGAGTTTGCTTCTAGGTACTAACCATGCAAGGTACCAAAACTTTAACGTTGGGCCCTTTTTCTTTTTTGTTATTTTGAAAATGTGAAAGAGGAAAAAAAATAGTTTTTGCTTAAAATACAAAGGGAATGTGTCATCTTTAACTTTATGCCTTTTGGAGATAATTTCATCTTCAACTTGCTTAACTGTTCACAGTAACACTAATTTTTTCCAAGGGTGCCCAAACTATTGCATACCACTGTATATACACAATTTCTGTCTGTTGTCTGTCTGTTCTTTATGCACAGCCAAACAACTGGACCAATCTGCACCAAATTTGGCACACAGGTACATCAGGTGTCCGGGAAGGTTTTAGACTGGGTCTCAGCTCTCTAGGACGCACTGTTCCAGAGATATTCCCCAAAAATCTATTAGCCAATAGGCGCTCACAGCTTCACTCACATTCTAACTGCCATTCACACAGTCACATGACCTTTATTATCCAATGGAAACTCGCAGGTCCTTCAGTCTTGACATACACAGTTACACCAGGTTTCCACAACAACTCAACCATTTCCTTCAGTGTTAAGTGGGCATGGTGCTGTGGAGGTCACTGTTAAGGGCCAAGGTGCTATTGATGTCAAATTTTAAGTGGACAGGGTGCTGTGGAAGTCTTATATTAAGGGGAAAGGGTGCTGTGGAGGTCTTATATTAAGGGGCATGGTGCAGTCACTGTTAAAGGAGAGGGGCCCTGTGCAGGTCAATGTTAAGGAGTGGGCCACTGTGCAGGGCACTGTGAGGGGTCACTGTTAAGGGGTGGGCCACTGTGGAGGTCTCTGGTTAGGTGGTGGGCCACTGCGAGGGTTTCACTGTTAAGGGGGAGGTCTGATGTGGAGGCCAATGCTAAGGGGGTGGGGTCTTCTGGAGATCACTGTTAAGGGATAGATCGCTGTGGAGGGTCACTAAAAATGATGCAGGCCACTGTAGAGGTCAGTGTTAAGGGGGGGGTACTGTGGAGGTCAATGTTAAGGAGGTGGGGTGCTGTAGAAGTCAGTGTTAAGGGGACAGGTACTGTGGAAGTTACTGTTAATGGTGCGAGTGCTGTAACGGTTACTTTTAAGAGGGTGTGCCGCAGTGGAGGTAACCTTTAACGGGCATGCCACTGTACATGTCAGTGTAAAGGTGGCAGAGCACTGTGGAGGTCACAGTTAAAGAGGTGGGGTTCTGTGGAGGTCACTGTTAAGGGGGAGGTGCTGTGAAGGTCAAAGTTAAGGGGGTGGGCTGCTGTTGAGGTCAATGTTAAGAGGCAGGGTGCTATGGAGGGTCAGTGTTAAGAGCATGGGCTGCTGCGGAGAACAGTGTTATGGGAGAGAGGAGCTATGAAGGTCATAGTTAATGGGGTGGAGCACTGTGGAGGTCACTGTAAAAGGGACGGGCTGCTGTAGAAGTCACTATTAAGGGGTAGGGGTGCTGTAGAGGTCACTGTTATGGGGAACACTGTGGATATCTTTTAACCTCACAAACATTAAATGAAATAGTTGGGTCATTCTGCTAGTACATAATAAATAAGAGAAAACAGTACTAACACTAACATTTTGTTTAAGAAAGGTGTCAGTCATCATTCTAATGACTACTGTACATAATATCATACCTCCACAATGACAGTATTGATAAAACCGTCCCACTGTGTATGTGATGTAATGTCAACGAGTGAATGTAATAGACCGGAATAGATGACACTGTTTTTTTTATATGGATGTTTATGAAACCAAATCTTTTGCATGTGATATCATGCAAGTAAAATCTATTTCTGAACCAGAAACTCTTATTTAGTTGGTTTGTCTAGAAATCTTTTTTTTTTTCACAGATTTGTGGCAGTTTCTAGAAACACAGTCTTTTCAGATTTCTGTCAGCGACAGGCAGCACATTTCATTTCATGGCAGCTTAATTTTTGCATTGGGAACAGACGAGCCATATCTGACTATGGAGCTGAATTTTAAATATATAAAGCAAGGTAAATCTTTACTTGATCTGCTTTCCTTCTCAATCGAGGGACAGCCGAAAGGGAAGAAGCACTGTTTAGACAAAAGCCATCAACATCATATAAAAAATAACAATACTTAGATGTCCCTTGTCATAGGTTTCATGCTTGGAACCTGGCACTCACGTCCCCCTATAAGTGGACAATCGCTCAGCTCTGTTATAGTATATAAAAGTAAAATAAAAAACTTAAATTGTTTAACCAAGCATGGGTGACTTCACGAGTAAAATGCTGCAAGGGTGAAATGGTTGGAATAACAAAATAAGTCATCTAAAGATGATTTGGGATGATGCTGCTAGTATTTATTTCTCTAGAGAATTCCTCAGCCATGGATTTTCTCCGCTTTACAAGGGGCAGGCCCTATTAGCAAAGGTTACTATACCGAACTCTGCAGCTTAACTTAGTTGAAGAGAAAGTGGCACTGCTATTTTAAGACAGATCATGGGTGACTGGAGAAAGATAAGAAACGCCAAACAGTCTCCTCATTTAAATGCATTATGGAAATGTGAGCTGTCAACACAAGCATTCCTATAAATATGCTAAATAGACGTCGCGGTCTCCTGCCAAGGCACGAGGGTGGCAAGGAAGAGATGGGGTAGAGGAAAAGGTGGAGGTGCAGGAGACTGTACAGAGGGCTGGGGGATGTGTATTAGGTAGTGGAGGAATTTGTCATTATGTATTGGTTACAGTTCTTGTTCACTTATTATACTATTAGACTATATATATATATATATATATATATATATATATATATATAGTTATATTATGCTATTGCTGTATGCAAACACAGCTCATATCTGTCTGAGAACACATTTCCTCATCCTGTTTATTGGCTGTAGGCAACAACTTCTAGACGTTGTCCACCAACAACACCATTGGAACAGATCACTTAAGCTATGTTCACATCAGTGGCAATTTTAATTTTTTTTTTTCTGGTATAGGAACAGAAAAGGAAAAGTGAAAAGTAGAAGCGCATACCTTTATGGTGTTGCCATGCACGCACTATCCCAGCATGTAACATAGATACGAGCAGTAAATCTATCAGTCTTGATGTCACCTTCCACTACATATATTGCATTTATGGCATGTGTGCCTAGGCAGCTATATTGAGTACACCTGTGATCAAAAGTATGTTCTGGGAATCTGTATCCTCCAGGGATTCCAGTATTGTCCAAATCTCCACAGACCATGTCTTCCATAACCTTCTGAAACTCATTTCACAAGTTTTCCTTTTATGACACAGTGTGCTGTGTAGGATTTTGCCTTCAGTGCCACAAAAGTATAAATTGTTGAGCAACTCCATTTTAAGTTTATTTAAAATTTAAGGTTCTGGCCACTTTCTAGCTACTGGTGACCAATATGTAGGTAAGATGACTATATGTCACTGACTAATATAGCCTTTGTTGATATTCTGTGAAGTTTGCTCAGTTTCATAAGTTATGTCCCCTGTTGGGTAGATCTTCTGTGCTGTCCACCTAGAGGTCCTGTCCATAAGATGGCCGCTGATGGTTATGTGACCAGACACATTTTAATATACTGCACCTAAGCTAAAACTTCAACAGTGAAATGCAGATGGCAGGTGCAGTGTATATGAATGGAGGAGACTGGGTGTTTTACCTGGTCATATGCCCTTCCATCAGCAGCCATTTTATGGGCAGGATCTCCATGTGGAGAGTACAAAAGACTTGGTCAACAAGGGGCATACCTTATAAAATATAGAAAATGGCAAAGAGTATCCACAAAGGCTGTATTAGTAAGTGTCATATGTTACAACTATATTTATCAACTCTAACAAGGCCAGCCCCTTTAACAAACAGCAACCTGTAAGCACATTATTTCACTAACAAAACATCTGTACACAGGGATTTTGGCAGTATGGTGGTTTTGTGCTGCACTCGGCTATCTCTGGAATAACTTTCTCTAATCTTTAAGGCCCTTTAAAGTCTCATGCACACAAAAAGTCCATGTGCCCCCACACAGATCAGGGGGGAATTTATTAAGACCTGCACTCTAGAATTCTAACTTGAAAAGCTGCTTATTTACACGAAACTTTTGCTACATTTTTATATTTTCTGGTTTTGAAAATGAAGGGGAAAGCAGCCTTGGTTAGCTGTATTACAGAAGATTTACTAATCCTATCTAATATTTAGCAAGCAGTCTATAGATGCTCCAAATTTCTCACAGTAGCACACACTCTGTATGATAAATTTGGTGCATCTTGCAAGATATGATGAACACTTATGTCGATCTTTTGGTTGGCTTACTTGACAGCAAATGTTTGTGGCATGATTTTGGTGCACATGGCAGGTTTATAGCATAATGTTATAATTCTATCCGCCATACAGAAGGTCTGGGGTTCAAATCCCCATAGAGGATGTTACGTTTCTTTAGTAAAAGTCTATGTGCTGGGAGAGGGCTCTTCCCCAAACCTATGTAGAACAAGAGACACTGCTTCATTAATATCCACTGCTGAAGTTAATATTAATGAAGCTGTCAATGACCTAAAGTGGCTGGTCTTGAGCCCCCCAGCATCTCTAGGCTCATGACTGCAGTACTGCCAGTACTGTTCTGATGGCCATCAATGAACTGCCCTTAGGGCTGTAGGAGGTGGAAAGAGGAAGGGTGAGTGCTCCCTTCATGAATATTGTGAACATGGATAATTAAGACTAACAATAGTGTTTTGTGTTAATTGGGCAGCAGACCTGTCAGTTTGAAGGGGTTGTCTCACTTCAGTAAGTTGCCTTTATCATGTAGAGAAAGTTAATACAAGCCACTTACTAATGTATTGTGATTATCTATTTTGCTTACTTTGATGTCTGGATTCATTTTTTAATCACATTATACACTTCTCGTTTCCATGGTTACAGACCACCCTGCAATTGAGCAGCGGTGGTCGTGCTTGCACACTATAGGAAAAAGCGTCAGCCTCTCTGGTGGCCGGAACCGTGGGAGCTCACATAGGCTAGTACTTTTTCCTATAAAGTGCAAGAACGATCACCAATGACAATGAAGATACTTGTAGTCTTTAAGTTCCTTCAAATTAAATATTCCATTTCACTCTTGTTCCCAAACACCCAACGACTGTCATATTTAATGGTCGTTGGTTATTTGGGAACAGGAATGAAGTAGAATTTTGCCTTTGTATTCTAACACCATTGGACTGCAACACACTGTAAACTCCTAATGGATGACCAGTGGGAGTAAGGAGTATGTGCCATCTGATGCCCCACAGTGATTTAGTGCTGTTCTATACACTTCTGCACCATAACTGCATATAAAAAGATACAGTGAATAAAGAATTTTGTTAAGAATATAGCAGTACTATTTGAGGTAGTTGGTTATAACAGTAAACTTAAACTGAACCTGCCCCATGACTATACAGGCAGCAGGTTATAGAGCAGGAGGAGCTGAGCACACTGATTTTTATAGAAAAAGATGCAGTGCAGTGTACTGAGATGGTACCATCGCCCACCTGACTGCTGAGCTATCAATGAGGAGAGATTTAAATGAATAAAACACGAGTTACACTGAATCTTTTCTGATTAAAGTATATATCAGTCTGCTCAGCTCCTCGTGTTCTATAACATACTGCTTGCATGGTGACAGGCTCGCTTTAAGTGGAGACAGAGTTTAAAGGGAACCTGTCACGTTGAACATGGGGTCTGAGCTGCAGGCAGCATGTTATAGAGCAGGAGGAGCTGAGCAGGTTGTGGTCTAGCTTTGTGGGAAAAGATACAGTATAACGTGTAATTTATTCATTTAAATTCCTGCTTATTCTGGTCTTTGATGTCAAGGAGGCAGTTCTATCAGTGATTGACAGCTTTCTCTCTATGACTGTGTATACAGAGATAGCTGTCAGTCACTGATAAGACCGTCTCCTTGACTTCAAAGCCTGGAATGAGCAGAAATATAAAATACAAGTTATATTAAGTAATTTTCCACAAAGCTACTGTATGTATCAATCTGTTCAGCTCCTCCTGTTCTATAACATACTGCCTGCAGCTCAGACATCATGTTGAACGTAAAGGTTCCCTTTAAGTTATACAATAGAATGAACTGATTTCCCAATTTCCTCTTTGGAAATAAATGACGCTGACAAAGGACCAATGAATTATCCATTTTTCAAACAATCTAAAAGTTTTTGGCTGATGATTGACTTTGAGCAGGGATGCTCAACACGTTGTAAAACTGCAGCTCCCAGCATGCCTGGACAGCCTACACCTATCAGCCTACAGCAGGGCATGATGGGAATTGTAGTTTTAGAAAAGCTGGAGGGCCGCAGATTGAGCATGCCTGACTTTGAAGAAAATGATACTCTATAGAATGCTATTTAAACATTGCATGCTAATCAGATTTTAATCAATTTGAAACTCTCTATTATCTATGTATATATCTATCTATTCATCTATCTGTCTATGTATGCATCTATTATCTATCTATCATCTGTCTATCTCTCTGTCACCTATATATAGATGCATTTTTGTGATTTCTTGTACCTCTAGGTCAGAGAAAGACCTGAGACTACTGATAATTGATTTGTGCCTCTAGTGGTTGAGCTAATGAATGAACATAAGAAAATGCTTTGAACAAAAATGATAACTCTTCCTTCAAGATGATTAAGATAAGAACTCTTCACTGAAGATCAAATCAGTGTGCCATTAATATAGTGTAAATACTGCAGAAGATGGCAAACTGGGAATTGGAAATCATGTTAATGTAACCTATTGAGGTTCTCAGTGTTTCCATCCCTCTAATTCCCTACTTTCTTTTACTATGTGTAAATGATATATCTTCCGGTGCGGGCTGCTACGGGAGTCATAACTCATTCAATTAAGATGTTATAGACCGTTTTATACTGAAAGTATAACAATTATGTAAGTGAAACGTAACAAAAAACATCTGCAAGAAAATATTTTACATTTACTTAATACTAAAGTTTTGTCTGCGAATTTAGTAGTTGGATACAAATCACTTTAGATTTATGCCTATGAAGTAAATTGACTATTATTGCTACTTACTGCTGTGCATGTGTTCTGCCTTAACATAAAATACTGTACTTACTTTTTATTGTATATAATCCTACATACACTTTTGATATATTTCTGGTAAACCATACTATTATGAACGTTACTTAAGTTTTCAATCTTTTTATGTGATAAATATTTTATGTGGGTGTGTATATATATTTTTTATTATGTAACTTTTTGAAACTGTAGATACTTGTACAAATTATTTTATTGTACTATTATCTTGAATGGGATTAAGTAGCAGGTAACCATTTGAGGCTGGTACACACTGTAGGCATCTGTGGCTACATACTGGCTGGTATATTGTCGTGTGTATCTGTCACTGGCATATTGATATGGTGGCATCTGTGGAGATGCACGCTGTTATAAGGAATTTTGTAGCTATTATGCATACCTTTCTGGGTGACACTTATAGTACACTAGCTGAAGGACCCGGCTTCGCCCGGGTATATTTAATTTATTTCATTTACTGTTTGTGTGTGTGTCGTTAAAAGATATCGAGAGTGACCTCTACAGTGCCTGCCCCTTTAACAGTGACCTCTACAGCAGACCGCCCGTTTAACAGTGACCTCTACAGCAGACCGCCCGTTTAACAGTGACCTCTACAGCAGCCCGCCCCTTTAACAGTGACCTCTACAGCAGCCCGTCCCTTTAACAGTGACCTCTTCAGCGGCCCGACCCTTTAACAGTGACCTCTACAGCAGCCCGCCCCTTTAACAGTGACCTCTACAGCAGCCCGCCCCTTTAACAGTGACCTCTACAGCAGCCCGTCCCTTTAACAGTGACCTCTACAGCAGCCCACCCCTTTAATAGTGACCTCTACAGCAGCCCGCCCCTTTAACAGTGACCTCTACAGCAGCCCACCACTTTAACAGTGACCTCTACAGCAGCCTGCCCCTTTAACTGTGACCTCCACAGCAGCTAGAGTGGCCACTGTCTTCACCCCAGAAAGCCAGACCTCACCGGCCATTCCCCCAAGCGTGAAACAGCGCCCCCAGTTCCCATGAAGACACACCACTAAACATGAGGCCACGCCCCCTGGCTCCGTGAAGACACGGAGGAGAAGCTGTCTGAGTGTGAGCTACTGAAAGGGTGGACATCCCTGTGTCTGTCCAGGCACTGCGTCGGATGGAGAACAGGTAGCCAGAAAACTGGACTGTCCAGCCTAAAGCCAGACATCTGGCCACCCTAACATCAGCCTGCCCCTAGGGTGGCCAGAGGTCTTGTTTTAGGCTGGACAGTCTGGCTTTCAGACTCCCTGTCCTCTGTCATGCGCAGGGCCTGGATGGACACAGGGATGTCCTTTTGAACAGCTCACTCTCAGACAGCAGCATTGTGCAGTCTGAGCAATGAGCTACAGGGATAAAGTCAACCTCCCCCACCCCTGCAGCTGACAAAAGGTGATTTTTACCTATATTTTTACTCCCGGTCAAATGCGGCATGGAAGGGGCGTGGCCTGACTGAGTGGCAGGGGCGCGACTTAGTGGGATCTGGGGGTGGTGCTCTTAAGCCCTTCTTTTGAAGGTGGATGAATTACAGGTCGATGCCATAGTAATTTAGGAGGAAGGTTGGTAGCAGTGGAAGAAAACATCTTTTATTACTACTGAACGGTAAATATGTGAAATTTACATTATATGAGGTAATGATTGATGATGAATTAGTCTAAAACATAAGTTATATTTATGGTAACCGAAATTCCCCTTTACCATTGTCATCCACTCTGCCTCTTTAATGCAGACCTACAGCAGTGAACTGGCTAGGTTCTATTGGCTGATAAGGGTCATGTGACCAGGCTACTATTGGCTAATGCATTTTTTGGGAATATCTCAGGAACGGTACGTCCTGGAGAGCTGAAAACTGTTCTAAAACCTTCTCGGACAGCTGATTTACATGTGTGCCAAATTTTGTGATTGTAGCTGCTGCGGTGCGGATTCCTTTAGCGGACATACACACACACACACACACACACACACACACATACACTCAGCTTTATATATTAGATTTAAAAAACCTCAGACAAGTGGAAACCTTAGTGGCTTTCTTTTATTACTATTAAGACCAATAAAACCGAACCTAATAATTATGCATGACACTCAACTCAGAGGGGCAGTTGTTTTGTTCTTAATAACAGATTTCACATGTGTTACGGTCAGTGAGTTTGTATCCACTGTGCCAACCAGCTGATTTGACTTTGGGCTAGTCCTGAGGGTGTTACCTAGGATATCCCCTTGGTTTCACTCTTTAGGCCCTATACAGGGATATGAGGCTTGCTGCAGGGGAGCCACCAGGCCACTACTTCTTGGAATAGTCCTGTTGTGGTTGGTTGATGACCCGCTTGGACCAGAGACACTGGTGTGTGGTACGAGGGATCAGGCAATGCACGTAATCAGGAAACAGGCAGAGGTCAGGGCTGGAAGAGTTTGTGCAAATCCGTGAAATAATCCAAAGGTCAGAGCAGACAGAACAGGATCAGGAACATTATACAGGCAGTGGTCAGTACACAAGCAGACACATGGATTAAGCTCTTTGCAAGCTGAAGAGACCTAGCAAAATTTGTAGAGAACACATTGCTCAGGCAAGGAAGGGATTTCAGCAATATAGCTACATAACAGAAGCTGATTAGCTATTGGGACAGGCCTCACAGCAGCTCATAGACCAAGAGGAGGTTAACCCTTGCATATACATGAACAATAGCACTAATTCACACACTCGGCCGGTGCCTGCCGGCATGGAACAGTGGTCACCATGATCCACCATTGTAATAATGTTTTTTGTTAAAGAGTTGACATTAGGAGTCAAGTGTGTAAATATAGCAGGTGCACAGTTAGCAGCCACACCTGGGCTCTTGGGTCTGATATTGCCCAGTGATCTTTCTTTAAAAGACATGAATGCACTATTGTAAATAAATCTTACAGTGGCTCTGTATGGAACTGTGTGTAGACCCAGAATCTGGAAAAAAAAATTCCAAATGGGGTGTAATTGTAAAAAAAAATCTGCCACAGTTTTATTGGTATTGTTTCTATGGTGTTCACTTTGTGGTAAAACTGACTGGCTCTATATTCTCCAGGTCAGCTCAGGATTAAAACGATACTAAATATGAATAGTTTTTCTTGTGTTTTAATACTGAAAAACAATTGATTTTTTTTCTTTTTATTGCCATATTCTGACCCATATAACTTTTTATAGTTAAATTTACAGAGCTGTGTTAAGGCTTATAGTTTGTGTTTGTGTGTATGACTTTTTATCACGTTTTATAAAAATTTTTTGGGTAGAGGAAGCAATGAAAAAACAGCAAATCAGCAATTTAGATTTTTTCTGTTGGAATTTTTTTTTTTAAATATTGTACAGGCATTTTCATATGCAGCAATGCCTGTGATGTTTATTTTTTTAATTGTTTATTTTTTTCATTTTATGGAAAGGTGGGGTGAACTTCTATATATTTTTTATTTTTAATATTATTTTACTTTTTTTTGTCACCCAGGTGACTATAACATCAATGGATTGCAATTTGTACAAAGTTATGGAATTTTTTCCATTATAATTTTGAAAGATCGCTATATTCCAATGCATGTTTCCCACCTGCAGGCCTACATTGGAATATACCTGTGAAAGGCATCAGAGCCTAAGCAGTCCCTGACTTTTCACAGACAATGAACAGTTCCCCCGATCGCTGCGTGGGGGAGCCGTTCCAGGCTCGAATTCTCAGCACTTCTAGGTTTTGCGCTCAAATTTTCCCACGGCGTCTGAGGGGTTAAATTTCTATGATTGGTATTTTTGCTGGTCACAGAGATTAGCTCCAGGAAAGGGCTAAAAAAACATAAAATCCTGCAGTTTTCACACTGGCCACTAAGCCTAATAATAGGCACGATTTCGTCTGTACAGATCACAGAAACATCCAGATGTTCTTTCTACCTGTCTTTCTACTGTATTTATCTAGCTATCTATCTTTTGTGTTAGGTGAGAACCAAAGACAAGTCCAGACTGTACCCTACCTCAATCAGATCTATAAAAATTGTCCTGCTGTTTGTTCTCATCATCTCTTTTATTGCCATACTCACGGCTTGTGTGACACAGGTTGCTATTGTCCACTTGCAGTATCTTGTTATCCTCTGTGGGAAGAACAATGGTTCGGCCGCACTTCATCAGAAAATATACAGTGTATCTGGTCAAAATTTACAGAGGCAAATGATCCAGATTCTTGTGTGGATTTCAAAGGGGAAATGTTGCAGATTTGATACGAATTTCACCTTTGCAAAAAGTCAAATCTGTGGCAAAATCTGTAAAACTATCTCCAGACTGGATTACGGAAACTTTCCAGTTTCCACAGCATTTAAAAAAATCTCATTCACCTTGCTGCTACTGTAAAAGTCAAGGATTTGACCTGTGGTGTCACTCTAAAATCTTCAGAATTTTAATTTATGATGCAGATTTTTACCAGTGTAATGCCTTGCTTACTCGTGCCTACCCAAAAGGCTCCACCTGCCACTGCATGTTTGCATTGGATCCACCTACCAGCAATGTGACCATGGCTACTGGGTTGCTGACTCTGCCAACTTGTGTTTTTTCCAGGGCCACTTAATTCCCAGTCCATCCCTGCCTGTATGTAATTATATTGCAATATTTAAAGAGGCAGTAACAGAGCAGCTGCTCTAACCATCCAAATATCTCATGATTCAAAGATTAACTTTCCAAATACAGTATGAGTCGATATCCAAATTAATAGGATCCCAACGGTCGTTGATTGCCTTTTTGTTAATTCATTCATTTCTGCTGTGCATATTTATTCCGACAGCTAGAGATATCTGTTCTACTCTTTCAGCAGTCTTCTTTTGCATGGTTAGTAATCACATCTTGAGTTGTGAATCAGTCATTAACAATGATCCAGAGAAGGTGTCATCCCGCTGAGGTCTTTGTGCATTGTTAGGTCTTTGATGCATTACTAGCTGTCATTGGAGATATGCTGCTAAATAATTTCTCCTACATTCTCCCTTCTGCAGGGTCAAAGCTGCTCTTGGCGCCAGAGTGATTGCTGTGAGAGTGGATGACTCCGAACAGTGGAGAGTTCAAAGACTGATGGAGAATGGAGAAAAACATACAACGGTCACTCTAGACTGCTTACGGCAAAGTCCCTATACCCAGAGCAGGTATGTTACTTCAAAGGAAGGTCTTACTATTTACCTGATTATGTTTAGATGGCTATTTAGCACATTTGTTTCAGTTTTGAAACTTTTTTAAGGTTTTCAGTGCCAGTGCATCATTATCCTTGCATCTATCAGCAGAATACAATACAGAAATATACCTAGATTTTAAAGATAACCTGCTGACTGCCTGCAGCAAGCACTGCATGGAGCTTAGGAGCTTACAGCATACTGCAGTACACCATTTGTTGACACAACTTTAGCCAGAAATCGGGCACATGTACCTTAGTAAATTCTAAGCTATACAGCTGCACTAGTTTCTGTAGTTCTTACAATTCCAGTTACAGGGCAATATTTGCTCCCATTTTCTCTGGTCTTATAAATAACTTTGTGTGCATCTGTGTAGCTGAGATGGTCTAGACCTGTGATGGCTATCCTCCAGCACTCCAGCTGTGGTAAAACTCAGACTCTCAAAATGCAAACTTGCTTGTCTTGGCTGTTCCCAGTACTTCATAGAAATGAATGGAGCATGCTGGCAGTCGTAGTTTCACAGCTGGAGTGCCGGAGGTTAGCCATCACTGGGCTAGACTTTAAATGGTTACACCTTTCAACAAACTTTATATAAATCAATACTACTAGAGAATATAAGAAACTTTGTAATATGTCTTATGAAACACAAATACTCTTTTCCCCACCTATTAGACTCTTAATTCTAAATTCTCTGCTTCTTTGAGATAGCAAGATGGACTACCAGCTCATTGAAGGATCCAAATATAGTTGCAAGTAGATATAGAGAGTGGAAGGGGAAGGAGTGAGTTTCTAGACAGAAAATAAGGCATATTTTTCTGATAAGCTATATTACAAAGCTTTTTATATTCATCTGTATTGATTTATGCAAAGATTGTAGAAAGGTTAATGATTAGAGATGAGCGAGTAGTGTTCGATCGAGCCGGTATTCGATCGAATACTACGCTATTCGGCATACTCGATTTCAATCGAGTATAACGGCGATGGCGCACTGAGAATTCGTTTCCCCTCCCACCTTCCCTGGCGCTCTTTTTCCACCAATCAACATGCAGGGGGGGTATGACAGGCACGCTGAGCACGCTGGCAGCGCGAAAACAGCGTCTACATGGATTGGCTGGAAAAACCATGTGACCTCGAATATTAAAAACTCAGCTCTTCCTGCTCGTACGCATATGCTGCGTGAACTTAGTCAGGGACAGAGGCTGGAGAAGGGACAGACAGGTTTTAGCAGTTGGACAGGCAGGAGCGTGATTAAAAGCCCTTATCAGGGCTACTATAGTGCAGTACAGTGATAGCTTTACTACAAGATACACTTTACAGAGAACGGCTGCCGTATTCAGGGATAGCTGCTGGAGTAGGGACAGAGAGAGGCATTAGTGGTGTATTAGGTGCTCTGCTACATACCAAACTATATTTGGCATTTGTTGCTTTTTTTGAAAAACTACTGTTATTCTAACTAGTTCTTGTTTGGCTGAAAAACCCTGTTATATAACTAGTGTGTATATGCACCATCTGATCTGGCAGTATACGGCTTGAATTTTATTTTTTTTAAATACAGTTTATTTGGCTCTAGTTTCTGGGTTCTGTGTGCCTGCAATACCCTTTTTGTATACCAGGTGTAAATACCCACTGTCTGTACAGTTAGTAGACACGGCTGTGTACCTTGAAATATACAATATCTAGGCCTTTTAATTGGCCACTGTACTGTGCGTCTCTTGCTAAATTATTTCACATACCTGGTGTAAATACCCACCGTCTGTACAGTTAGTACACGGCAGTGTACCTTGAAATATACAATATCTAGGCCTTTTGATTGGCCACTGTACTGTGCGTTCTCTTGCTAAATTATTTCACATACCTGGTGTAAATACCCACCGTCTGAGCAGTTAGTACACGGCTGTGTACCTTGAAATATACAATATCTAGGCCTTTTAATTGGCCACTGTACTGTGCGTTCTCTTGCTAATTATTTCAACATACCTGGTGTAAATACCACACGTCTGTACAGTAACAATTATAGTAACTGGTGATGGTCTTGAAATATACAATAAGGCCTTTTATTGGCCACTGATACAGGCGTACTTAGGCCTGGTCATGTAAATGGTACCTGTTACGCCACACGTGAGCTACTACTAAGTACAGCTTAGCCTGTGTTCTTGAATATGGATAAATATCTAGCCTTTTTAATTGGCCTATACTGTGCGTTCTCTTGCTAAATTATTCACATACCTGGGTGTAAATACCCACCCGTCTGTACAGTTAGTACACGGCTGTGTACCTTGAAATATACAAATATCTAAGGCCTTTTGATTGGACCACTGTACTGTGCGTTCTCTTGCTAAATTGGCCATTATGTTCACATACCTGGTGTAAATACCCACCTGTACAGGTTAAATTGTACAACACGGCTTGATGTACAGGAGTAATATAAATACACACTAGGCTAGGGCCTTGTAAATTGGCCACGTGTACTTTATTTCACATACTGGAAACCTGGTGTACCGTTGCATAAATTATTGTACAGGCTGTGTACTGGCGGAAAAAATACAAATCTAGGCAGTCTTAGGCTACAATTGGCCAATGCCCTGCGTTAATGTGGCCACAATTATATGCTAGCGCTGGTGTATTGACTGCCCACTGTGCGGTGTCTTCTAATTATTACATAACCTGGTGTACCTGAATACAACCATACCCGTCGTACACTTAACAAGTAAGTGGCAACGGCACTGTGCGTGCTTGAAATTACGCCACATTAATGTAAGTTTCCCACGGTACAGTTGCACGTGTGCTTTACTATCAGGCTAATATTGGACAATACCACCGTCTGTTGTAGCCTTGAGCAAATTCTTTTAAAATACACGTAGTGTGTTACACAAGGCATGTACCTTATAAGGCCTTTTAATTGCCACTATACTGTGCGTTCTCTTTGCTATAATTATTTCACATACCCTGGTGTAAATACCCAGTTGTACAGTTAGTCCACTGTGACTACAATAAAGTACAATATCTTAAGGCGTTACTCTTGAAATCTAAATATTCTAATATTTGGGCACAAATACAATACGGTTCTCTTGCCTAAATTATTCACCGGCCATACGGGTAAATACCCAGTACCGAACAATGTGTACCTTGAAAATACAATATCGCCTTTTGTATTGCCAACTGTGCGTTCTGCTAAAATTTCCAATAATGGTGGAAATATCGTTACCTTGATAAATATATAGTGCCTAAAGCAATATCTTGTGAATTGCGCCCCTGAAATACAATGTGGGCCACTGTACTCTCTTGCTCTTGACTATTTTCACAGGACGCTGGTGTAAACTACCCCTGGTGCACAGTTTAGTACACTGCTGTGCTATCTAGCTTTAATTGGACTTACATGTCGCTTCTCTACGTGCTGTAAATACCCTGAGCCACCGTCTCACAGTAGTGTCAACGCGCTGTGTACCCATTGAAATACAATATCTAGGCCTTTTATTGGCCACTATACTGTGCGTGTCCTTGCTAAATTTTCACATACCTGGTGTAAATACCCCGCCTCTGACAGTTAATACTATAGGGCTGTGTACCTGAAAATACCACAAGCAGTTAGTAGCGCCTTTTAGATTGGCCATATACTGTGCGTTCTCTGCGTTCTACTACTAAAATTATTCACATACCTGGGTGTAAATGCCCACCGTCTGTACAGTATTAGTACAGGGCTGTTACCTTTGAGAAATATACAATATCTAGGCCTTTAATTGGCCACTGTGATGTGCGTGTCGCTAAATTTTCTTGCTAAATTATCTTAAAGTAAACCGGCTGGGTGGCGAAACACTTCCTGGCACTATCTGTAGCAGTTAGTACACCCGGCTGTGTACCTTGGAAATAGTACAATATCTAGGCCTTTTAATTGGCCACTATACTGTGCGTTCTCTTGCCTAAATCATTTTAAAAAACCTGCGTGGTAATACCCACCGTCTGGAGCAGTTAGTACACGGCTGTGGTACCTTGAAATAATACGAATATCTAGGCCTTTTAATTGGCCACTATCTGTGCGTTTGCTTTGCTAAATTATTTCGAAAAACCTGGTGTAAGATACCCACCGTTGAGCAGTTAGTACACGGGCTGTGACCTTGAAATATACAATATCTAGGCCTTTAATTGGCCCACTATACTGTGCGTTCTTTTGCTAATTATTTTCACATACCTGGGTGTAAATAGCCCACCGGGTCTGTACAGTTAGTACACGGCTGTGTACCTTGAAATTTACAATATCTAGGCCTTTTAATTGGCCACTATACTGTGCGTTCTCTTGCTAAATTATTTTCACCAAACCTTGGTGTAAATACCCCACCGTCTGTACAGTTAGTACCAGCGGCTTGTACCTGAAAGTATACAATAGTCTAGGCCTTTAATTGGCCCACTATACTGTGGGTTTTCTCTTGCTAAATTATTTAAAAACCTGGTGTAAATACCCACCGGTCTGTACAGTTAGTACACGGCTGTGTACCTTGAAATATACAATATCTAGGCCTTTTAATTGGCCACTGTACTGGCGTTCTCTTGCTAAATTATTTCACATACCTAATTATATACCCAAATATTGTATTTGCAACCAAAAAAAAATAAAATGCGGAGGGGGGCTAGCGGAATCGGACGTGGACGAGGACGGGGGCGCGGAAATGCTGTTGGTGGCCTTGTTGAAGCCACTGGGGATACAATGCGTGCTGGTGAGGGTCAGCCAGGATCCCACTCATCCAGAATCCCTGCCTTTATGGGACAGTTAAGCAGGGGGCGAGTTACACCGCTGTTGAGGCCTGAGCAGGTTGAACAGGTGGTGCAATGGATAGCCGATAGCGCTTCCACACAGTTGTCCACCAGCCAGTCATCCACACAGTCTCACTCTGACCCTCCTTCCTCCACACCTGGCCAACAGAGTCATCCCACCATTGACCCCTCCCAGGAGCTCTTTTCGGGTCCTTTTTCAGATGTGCCGGAAGAATCCCAGGAGCTAGCAGAGGAATTTGTTTGTAGTGATGCCCAAACAGTGTTCGCCATCTCCTGCTGATGTGGACCCTGAACCAGCATCTGTTATCATGAGCGATGATGATGATGAGACGCAGTTGCCATCAAGGGAGGCTGTTGGAATGTCCAGTGGGCAGGAGGAGGAGCAGAGTGAGGAAGAGGAGGTGGTGGATGACGAAATGACCGACCCCACTTGGCCAGGGGTGATGTCCAGCGGGGAAAGCAGTGGAGAGGTGGTGGTCTGCGCAGCACCGAAAAAGGCAGCAAGAGGCAGAGGGATGTCCAGAGGCAGAGGGATGTCCAGAGGCAGAGGGATGTCCACAGGCCGAGGGATGTCCACAGGCAGAGGGATGTCCACAGGCAGAGGACAGTCCAGACAAAGAAGTGAGGCCACAGCCAGCAGGGCCAAAGCTGTTCCCGGCAGCGGGCAGTCGCGCGAAGCTCCCCCATCGAGGCCTCGTACTTCTGTGGTGTGGAGATTTTTTAATGTTTGTGCGGATGACAAACTGAGCGCGGTTTGCACACTCTGCCACTCAAAACTGAGTAGGGGCTCTGAGAAGAGCAATCTGACCACCTCAGGCATGCGGCGTCACTTGGAAGTCAAGCACTGGGCTGAGTGGGAGAGAGCAAATGCAATACAACCTGCGCCCGGTCTTGCTGCCACTGCCTCTTCCCCTTTGTTGTGTGCTGCCACTGCGGTCCAGACCTCCAGCCAGGACACCTCCACATCTGCCTCTGCTACTTTGGGGCCTTCTCCTTCAGCCTCCCATTCCCCCGCCTCTTCGCCTGCACCTTCACACTCCTCGTCCCAACAACTGTCCATCTCGCAGGCGTTCGACCGCAGGCGGAAGTACGCCTCGAGTCACCCCCAAGCCCAAGCCTTAAACTGCCACATCTCCAAACTGCTGGCCCTGGAGATGTTGCCGTTTAGGCTTGTGGAGACGCAGGCCTTCCGCGACCTGATGGCGGCTGCCGCACCTCGCTATTCCGTCCCCAGCCGCCACTACTTTTCCCGGAGTGCCGTCCCCGCCCTGCACCAGCACGTGTCGCGTAACATCAGGCGGGCCCTGAGGTACGCAGTCAGCGCAAAGGTCCACTTGACCACCGACTCGTGGACAAGCGCTTGCGGCCAGGGACGCTACATCTCTTTGACGGCACACTGGGTGAATGTAGTGGAAGCGGGGACGGGGTCGCAAACAGAGACGGCCTACCTACCACCCCCGCCCAAGATTGCCAGCATGGGTTCTGATAAACCCCCCTCCTCCTCCTCCTCCTCCTCCTGTGCCTTAACATCGCCCTCAGCCGCTAGCTGGAAGCGTTGCAGCACTGGCGCGGGGAGACGTCAGCAGGCGGTGCTAAAGCTCATCAGCTTGGGCGACAGGAAGCACAGCGCCCCAGAGGTGAGGGACGCCATATTGCAGCAGACGGAGATGTGGCTGTCGCCGCTGCAGCTAGGACCAGGCATGGTCGTGTGCGATAATGGCCGTAACCTGGTGGCGGCTCTGGAGCTTGCCGAACTCAATCACGTACCATGCCTGGCCCACGTTTTTAATCTGGTAGTCCAAAAATTTCTAAAGACTTACCCCAACCTGGCAGAGCTACTGGTGAAAGTGCGGCGCTTGTGCGCTCACTTTCGTAAGTCAACTGTAGCTGCTGCTAGCTTAAAAAAACTCCAGCAACGCCTCCATTTGCCTGAACATCGGCTGTTGTGCGACCTGCCGACTCGCTGGAATTCCACCTATTCCATGTTGGCCAGGGTGTGTGAGCAGCAGAGAGCATTGATGGAGTACCAGATTATGAATCCACGCGTGCCTCCATCTCAGCTCCCTCAGTTTGCCAACCACGAGTGGCCATGGATGGCAGACATATGCGATGTACTGCGTATCTTTGAGGAGTCCACCAAGAAGGTCAGCAGCGAGGACGCTATAGTGAGCGTAACCATCCCGCTCCTATGCGTCCTTAAAGAATCGCTCATCGCAATAAGGGAGAACGCATTGCACGCAGAGGAGACGGGGGTAGGAGGAGACGCAACGGAGCTACACAGTCAGACCACACTTTTGTCTGCTTCACGGTGGCAGTTGCAGGAGGAGGAGGATGAGGAGGAGGAGGACGACGTGGAGGTGGCTGTGGAAGAGGAGGAGGATGCTGGCGGCGAGGGTAGCAGTCAGGCTGTGTGCGTCCCATTGGTTCAGCGCGGATGGGGCGGAGAGGAGGCGGAAGAGGAAGAGGAGGAAATGGCAAGTGATCCTTCTGGTGGGGGCAGTGAGGTCATGCCTATTCAGAGTCTGGCACACATGGCTGACTTCATGCTGGGCTGCTTTTCCCGGGACACACGTGTTGTCCGGATAGTGGAGAACAAACTGTACTGGGTCTTCGCACTCCTGGACCCCCGGTATAAAGATAACGTCTCCTCTTTTATTCCGGTAGAGGAGAGGACGAATCGATTGCTGGAATACCAGAGGGAACTCGTGCAGAACATGATGGAGATTTTCCCACCCACCATCGCTGGCGGCAGAGAGGAGAGGGTCTCCCAGAGTCCCACAACATCAATCAGGCCCACAGCCACCAGGGGAACACTCTCCAAGGTGTGGGACACGTTCATGGCACCCCCTCGTGCAACTTCCATCACTGCGGGGCCCGCTATCAGCAGGAGGGACAAGTATCGGCGGATGTTGCGGGAGTACCTGGCAGACCGTAACCCTGTCCTCCCCGATCCCTCGGCGTCCTACACTTACTGGGTCTCCAAGTTGGACACGTGGCTGGAACTGTCCCTGTACGCCTTGGAGGTGCTTGCCTGCCCTGCCGCCAGCGTGCTATCAGAAAGGGTGTTCAGCGCAGCCGGGGGCATTATAACCGATAAGCGCAGCCGCCTGTCAACCGACAGTGCCGACAGGCTGACGCTAATCAAAATGAACAGCAAGTGGATTGACCCGGACTTTGCTTCTCCAACTGTGGAAAGCAGCCAAAAGTGAAGTGCCATCTGTATGAAGTGCCATTTCCTCCTCCACCTCCTCCTCCTTAACCGCCGTAGAATTGCTCCGTAAATAAGAAAAATTTATATATTTATGGCTCACCTCTTGGGCCTCCACAAAATGTTTAAGAGGTCTCACCTCTTGGGCCTCCACATAATTTTTAACAGGTCTCACCTCTTGGGCCTCCACATAATTTTTAAGAGGTCTCACCTCTTGGGCCTGCACAAAATGTTTAAGAGGTCTCACCTCTTGGGCCTCCACATAATTTTTAACAGGTCTCACCTCTTGGGCCTCCACAAAATCTTTAAGAGGTCTCACCTCTTGGGCCTCCACATAATTTTTAACAGGTCTCACCTCTTGGGCCTCCACAAAATCTTTAAGAGGTCTCACCTCTTGGGACTCCACATAATTTTTAACAGGTCTCACCTCTTGGGCCTCCACATAATTTTTAAGAGGTCTCACCTCTTGGGCCTGCACAGAATGTTTAAGAGGTCTCACCTCTTGGGCCTCCACATAATTTTTAACAGGTCTCACCTCTTGGCCTGCACAAAATGTTTAAGAGTCTCACCTCTTGGGCCTCCACATAATTTTAACAGGTCTCACCTCTTGGGCCTCCACATAATTTTTAACAGGTCTCACCTCTTGGGCCTCCACATAATTTTTAACAGGTCTCACCTCTTGGCCTCCACATAATTTTTAAGAGTCTCACCTCTTGGGCCTGCACAAAATGTTTAAGAGGTCTCACCTCTTGGGCCTCCACATAATTTTTAACAGGTCTTCACCTCTTGGGCCTCCACAAAATCTTTAAGAGGTCTCACCTCTTGGGACTCCACATAATTTTTAACAGGTCTCACCTCTTGGGCCTCCACATAATTTTTAACAGGTCTCACCTCTTGGGCCTCCACATAATTTTTAACAGGTCTCACCTCTTGGGCCTGCACATAATTGTTAACACGTCTCACCTCTGGGCCTCCACATAATTTTTAATACATCTCACCTCTTGGGCCTCCACATAATTTAATACATCTCACTCTTGGGCCTCCACATAATTGTTAACACGTCTCACCTCTTGGGCCTTTACATAATTTTTAATACGTCTCACCTCTTGGGCCTCCGCATAATTTTTAAGAGGTCTCACCTCTTGGGCCTCCACAAAATCTTTAAGAGGTCTCACCTCTTGGGCCTCCACATAATTTTTAAGAGGTGTCACCTCTTGGGCCTCCACAAAATCTTTAAGAGGTCTCACCTCTTGGGCCTCCACATAATTTTAAGAGGTCTCACCTCTTGGGCCTGCACAAAATGTTTAAGAGGTCTCACCTCTTGGGCCTCCACATAATTTTTAACAGGTCTCACCTCTTGGGCCTCCACAAAATCTTTAAGAGGTCTCACCTCTTGGGACTCCACATAATTTTTAACAGGTCTCACCTCTTGGGCCTCCACATAATTTTTAACAGGTCTCACCTCTTGGGCCTCCACATAATTTTTAACAGGTCTCACCTCTTGGGCCTGCACATAATTGTTAACACGTCTCACCTCTTGGGCCTCCACATAATTTTTAATACGTCTCACCTCTTGGGCCTCCACATAATTGTTAACACGTCTCACCTCTTGGGCCTCCACATAATTTTTAATTCGTCTCACCTCTTGGGCCTCCACATAATTTTTAACCCATCTCACCTCTTGGGCCTCCACAAAATCTTTAAGAGGTCTCACCTCTTGGGCCTCCACATAATTTTTAACAGGTCTCACCTCTTGGGCCTCCACAAAATCTTTAAGAGGTCTCACCTCTTGGGCCTCCACATAATTTTTAACAGGTCTCACCTCTTGGGCCTCCGCAAAATCTTTAAGAGGTCTCACCTCTTGGGCCTCCACATAATTTTTAACAGGTCTCACCTCTTGGGCCTCCACATAATTTTTAATACGTCTCACCTCTTTGGCCTCCACATAATTTTTAACCCGTCTCACCTCTTGGGCCTCCACATAATTTTTAACAGGTCTCACCTCTTGGGCCTCCACAAAATCTTTAAGAGGTCTCACCTCTTGGGCCTCCACATAATTTTTAAGAGGTCTCACCTCTTGGGCCTCTGCAAAATCTTTAAGAGGTCTCACCTCTTGGGCCTCCACATAATTTTTAAGAGGTCTCACCTCTTGGGCCTCCACAAAATCTTTAAGAGGTCTCACCTCTTGGGCCTCCACATAATTTTTAACCCGTCTCACCTCTTGGGCCTCCACATAATTTTTAACAGGTCTCACCTCTTGGGCCTCCACAAAATCTTTAAGAGGTCTCACCTCTTGGGCCTCCACATAATTTTTAACAGGTCTCACCTCTTCGGCCTCCACATTATTTTTAAGAGGTCTCACCTCTTGGGCCTCCACAAAATGTTTAAGAGGTCTCACCTCTTGGGCCTCCACATAATTTTTAACAGGTCTCACCTCTTGGGGCTCCACAAAATCTTTAAGAGGTCTCACCTCTTTAGCCTCCACACAATTTTTATGACGTCTCACCTCTTGGGCCTCCACAAAATTTTCCATGAGCCTCTGGCCAGCTCACGGCCTCTTCCTGCCTTTTGCGGTCCTACGCATCCCTCAACATCCCCACTGCTTTACCTGCTAGACATGACACTGGGCCAGGTCGGGTCACTGACATCTCAAGCGCCAACAATTTGGGCATTTTAAGGCTTCTGCATGTGTTTGAGTTGTTTTTACATTTTAAAGAAGACATGTCTGACCACATCTCACACACACACACAATGACAATTAGGGGTGGGGTCTATTTGCTTTCCCCCTTGCCTATGCCATCTGTGGTTGTCATAGGCAACGTGATTTTAAGGGGTGCAGAATTTCATCTTCTTTTTTGTCTAGTTTGGCTTGGGGTCCATGGCAATGTAGAGGAAAGAAGGTTTCCTTGTATTGTCTCACTTTACATAGAAGTTATATTGTGTATGGAGTGTATTGTTGAGAGGCTGTGATAGTGGCGTAATAGTGCGACTTGGGCGCGTTATATGCACCCAGACATGCTTCCCCTGCTGTCCCAGTTGCATTCCAGCAGTGTTGGCATCCTTTTCTGAGGTTTCAGGGTCGACTTGGTGACCTCCAAGTGGTCGAATTGAGATTTCCAAGTGGCGAGCATTTTTTTCCCATAGACTTTAATGGGATTCGATATTCGGTCGAATAGTCGAATTTCGCGGTCTATTCGAATCGAATTTCGAACTTTCGAATATTTCACTACTCGCTCATCTCTATTAATGATACTTTAAGCTCCATTTGATACAGATACCAATGAATGAATTGGTTATCTCAAGGTTACTCTAAAATATGTTACTACTGTATAAGTAGGTGATAACTGTATATCAGTCTTTTAAGATGTTCTTCTGTCCTGGAGATTGTGGTGCCCTAGGTCTAGTTCTTTAAGAGCTTTTTGCAGTCTTTCCTTAATGACCAAGGTCTAGAAGTTAGCTGCTCTGCTGTAGAATTTAGATGTTGAACCTTATATAACACTCTTTATGCCATTAAGTGATTGCTTTGAAATCACATAAGCACTCAGATGCAGGACTTGGCAGTGTTGCAGTAATGGTTAACCTCCCCATTAAAATTACTGCTTCTGTCAGAGAAAGAATACTGTTAAAGCCTATGGTCTACATCTTCCCTGGGAATTTTCTACCTAGTGTGTAATATCGGTTACAGAAGTCATCATAATGTTCATTATGTAGAACATTAGTAGTGTATGTCATAACTTAGCTCATTTGTGGTTTATAGGTTACCCTAGACGGTCATGTCATTGAAATTTCTGGTGGATTCTGCAGTATAGGGGTAAGGCCACATAATCAGGTATCTGGATGCAGTTTTGGAAGCCAAAACCAGGTGTGAATTTAAAAAAGAGAAGTCATATCTTATATACTTCCTCTTTTATGATCTACATCTGATTTTGGTTTCCAAAATTGCATCAGAAAACCTGACCGTGTGGCTGAACCCTAAGGCTTCATTCACACGACCGTATTTGTTTTGCGGTCCGCAAATTGCCGTTCCATATGGCATCCGTTTTTCCGTTTTTTTTTTGCGGATCCATTGTAACAATGCCTATCCTTGTCAGCAAAACGGCCAAGAATAGGACATTTTCTATTTTTTTGCAGAATGGCAATACGGAAACGGACTGCATGCAGAATACTTTCCGTTTTTGTGGCGGACTCATTGAAATGAATGGTTCCGCATACGGTCCGCAAAAAAAGCTGGACGGACACGGAAACAAAATTCGGTCGTGTGAATGAAGCCTAACAGGGGGAAGCCCTTTCCTTTTTTCAATGGTTAAACCACTAACAGGTATTTGGCACATTATATACTGTATCTCTTGAACATACACAATTCTTTTCAGAATTCTTTTTATTGAATTTTTTTCAGAATACACTGGTTTCAGAGATGAGAGTTAAATCTCAGCAGAGCATACACAGCAGAATACCCTATTTTGAGTATCATAAATGTGTACACAAAAGTTTTTTGTCGACACTCAAGATCCACACTGTAAGTGAGTCTGTAATCTTGAGTGGTCATAGACTGAATATAAACTGAAGCTTCTGTTCTAAACGTTTAAATACAGATCCGCACATATTGGCTATATTAAAGGGAACTGCAACAAAGTAGTATGATTGGAGGGTGGAAGTAGGATAACCTGTCAAAATAATAATAATTATAATCATAGTAAGGCAATCATAGTAACAGTGGTGAGAATAGGTAAGTTGCAAAGCCGAATGGATATTACAATGAGAGAAAACAGATCAAATTTCAATAGTTCAGCAACGTGTGGAGTGAGAAAATGGGTGTAAAGGTGCATTTAAATGGCTCGGGCAGATTATCGGCACAGGCTGTTCCTGCGAACAGTCACTCCCATCAATCGGACCATGTAAATGTGCTGCCGATTACCGGATGATTACCGGATGAGCGAAAAGCTAGTTCATTGAGTGATCCTGTCATCCTGTTCAGAAGGTAAGGTGTAGGGTAAAAAATATACATAAACCACTTAACTGTATGTACACTAATGCCAGAAGCCTGACTAATAAAACTGGTGAACTAGAATTAGTGATGTTTGAGGAGGACTATGACATAGTAGGAGTAACTGAGACATGGCTGGATGATAGCTATGTTTGGGCAGTTAACGTACAGGGTTACAGTCTGTTTAGAAAAGATCGCCAAAACCGTAGAGGGGGAGGGGTCTGCCTTTATGTAAAATCCTGTCTAAAGCCCACACTCCAGGAAGATATAAGTGAGGGACATGAAGATGTGGAGTCACTGTGGGTAGAAATAAATGGAGTTAAAAACAATAATAAAATACTAATAGGAGTTTATTATAAACCACCCAATATACCAGAGTCCACAGAAAATCTACTTCTAAACCAAATGAACGAGGCGGCAAATCATAATGAGGTTGTTATTATGGGGGACTTCAACTACCCAGATATAGACTGGGAAACTGAAACTTGTATATCTCATAAAGGAAACAGGTTCTTGGCAATAACCAAAGACAATTACCTTTCCCAACTGGTTCAGGACTCGACTAGAGGGACGACCATACTGGACTTAGTATTAACCAATAGACCTGACAGAGCAACAGATGTGCAGGCTGGGGGACACCTGGGAAATAGTGACCATACAATAATAACCTTCCAATTGTCATTCAAAAGAGCGTTTCTTCAGGGAGGAACAAAAATACCAAACTTCAAAAAAGCAAAATTTAGCCAACTAAGAGAGGCCATAGGCCTAACTAACTGGGACAAAGTCCTCATAAATAAAAATACAGCCACAAATTGGGATATTTTTAAAAGCATTCTAATATCTAATTGTGAGAGGTACATACCTTATGGGAATAAAAGGTTAAGGAACAAGAAAAAAACAATGTGGATAAATAGAACTGTAAAGAAAGCAATAAATGACAAAAAGAAAGCAGGAGGGGAGCGAGGAAGCATTGAAAAACAATAAGGAAAAAAATAGAATATGTAAAAGACAAATAAAAGCAGCCAAACTAGAGACCGAGAGATTAATCGCCAAAGAGAGTAAAACTAACCCTAAAATGTTCTTTAATTATATAAATGGTAAAAAGTATAAACCTGAAGGTGTCGGCCCCTTACAGAGTAATGAGGGGGGAGTTGCAGAGAGCGATGAGGAAAAAGAAAAGCTTCTAAATATCTTTTTCTCCACTGTATTCACTGAGGAAAACAAACTGTCAGATGAAATGCAGAATATAGAAGTAAATTCCCCATTAAAAGTGCCCTGTCTGACCCAGGAAGAAGTACAGCGACGTCTTAAAGATTAAAATAAACAAATCGCCAGAACCTATTGGCATACATCCCCGTATCCTAAGAGAATTAAGTAATGTCATCGACAGACCCTTATTTCTGATATTTAAGGACTCCATACTGACAGGGAGTGTTCCACAGGATTGGCGCATAGAAAATGTGGTGCCAATACTCAAAAAGGGTCCAAAAACAGAGCCCGGGAACTATAGGCCGGTAAGTTTAACATCTGTCCTGGGTAAACTGTTTGAGGGTTTTCTAAGAGATGCTATCTTGGAGTACCTCAATGAAAATAAGCAAATACCTCCATATCAGCATGGCTTCATGAGGGATTGGTCATGTCAAACCAATTTAATCAGTTTCTATGAGGAGGTAAGTTCTAGACTTGACCGCGGCGAATCAATGGATGTCGTATATCTGGACTTCTCCAAAGCATTTGACACGGTACCACATAAAAGGTTAGTATATAAAATGAGAATGCTTGGACTGGGAGAAAATTTCTGTATGTGGGTAAGTAACTGGCTCAGTGATAGAAAACAGAGGGTGGTTATTAACGGCACACACTCAGATTGGGTCACTGTCGCAAGTGGGGTACCACAGGGGTCAGTATTGGGCCCTATTCTCTTCAATATATTTATTAATGATCTTGTAGAAGGCTTGCACAGTAAAATATCAATTGCAGATGACACTAAACTTAGTAAAGTAATTAACACAGAAGAGGACAGTATACTGCTATAGATGGATCTGGATAGACTGGAGGCTTGGGCAGAGAAGTGGCAGATGAGGTTTAACACTGACAAATGTAAGATTATGCATATGGGAAGGAATAATGCAAGTCACCAGTACATACTGAATGGTAAAACATTGGGTAACTCTGACATGGAAAAGGACCTAGGAATTTTAGTGGACAGCAAACTAAGCTGTAGAAACCAGTGTCAGACAGCTGCTGCCAAGGCCAATAAGATAATGGGTTGCATCAGAAGGGACATAGAGAACATAGTCCTGCCACTTTAGAAATCACTAGTCAGACCACACATGGAGTACTGTGTACAGTTCTGGGCTCCTGTAAACAAGGCAGACATAGCAGAGCTGGAGAGGGCATCTAAAGTAATAACTGGAAGATAACAGAAAGATTATCAAAATTAGGGTTATTCACTTTAGAAAAAGACGACTGAGGGGAGATCTAATAACTATGTATAAATATATCAGAGGTCAGTACAGAGATCTCTCCCATGATCTATTTATCATGGGAGATGGGACTGTGATGATGGGACATCCTCTGCGCCTGGAGGAAAGAAGGTTTGTACACAAACATAGAAGAGGATTCTTTACGGTAAGAGCTGTGAGATTATGGAACTCTCTGCCTGAGGAGGTGGTGATGGTAATTTCGCTAAAAGAGTTCAAGAGGGGCCTGGATGTATTTCTGGAGGGTAATAATATTACAGGTTATAGTTACTAGAGATGGGTCGTTGATCCAGGGAGTTATTCTGATTGCCTGATTGGAGTCGGGAAGGAATTTTTTCCCCTAAAGTGGGGAAAATTGGCTTCTACCTCACAGGGTTTTTTTGCCTTCTTCTGGATCAACTTGTAGGAAAACAGGCCGAAATGGATGGACAGATGTCTTTTTCAGCCTTATAAACTATGTTACTATTTATGCAGGCACCACCGATCATGGCTTCTGAGCAGCGGATCTGCCGTCTAAACAGTGATCTGCTGCTCAGAGACTATGATTCTGTATGAGGGATCGCAAGAGTGATACACTAAAGGAGGTCGCCGCATGTAAATGCCGTAGCCTCCTTCACTGAAAGAGCAGCCGGCTGTCAGGAAGGAATGCTTCCTTCCCGAAAACTGGTCGCTCAGTCGGCCAATTTAAATCCAGCTTAAGTACGAGTGTGGACAGTTTTATTATCCCAAGGGGTTCAGACAGATCTGTAGACGGCACTTATAAATTCCCATTTGGCTAATTTCTCCAGTTGGAAGATATGGTCAACTTTTTAAATCCATTGGTCGACTGTTGGTGGAGATTTGGATTTCTAATACATAGGGATAAGGATCCTCACAGATGCCATTAGATGTCAGATCACAAGAAACCCTCTACATGGTCCAATTATCAACCTGATCACCAGAACAAACAGAAAAGTTGGGTTGTATATTGTTATCTTCTTCAGTGAACAAAACTTTTAGGGGGGGGGTTGCTTATCATTCACCTTATGCCTCTCGCAAAATCTATGGAAAGGGGGTGTGGTGAGGGTAGAGTGACGGTGTTGCAAAGGCGGGGGCATCAGCCCAGGACAATTCATCATTATTTACGATAGTTCTGGCATAAATAATTATGAAAATCTATGACAGCTCCGGGGTTCTGTAGATTCACTCCAGCACAGGTAGAGCCCTGGAGCAAGGTCATTTTTGATGAGGCCTGCATCTCGTCGTAAATTACATGCCTTCTCCGGCAGCACAGGCCCTATCAACTCCTCAGATGCTGCTTTCATCACTGATTGCGGCATCTAAGATTAATATTAAAGTGTCAAATAAAACAAAAAATGTATAAAACCATACTTACCTTGCGAAGAGCCGGCCCCCGCCATCCAGCACAAAATCTAAATAGCAATCAAAACCAGTGCCAAAAAAGTGTCATGCAGTGCCCAAATAAAACACCATATATGATGCACAAAATAGTATAATGTGCTCAAATGATGCTGTAAAATGGTATCTTTATCTCTGATTATCTCTTAAAAAGAAATTGCTCAGGATTTTTTACTATGTACACATAAGCCTCTGATTCATTTCTGTTGCAGGTTATAAAGCAGTGACCTAATTACTGTGGCTTGACACCACCATTTTCATTTTGCACTTGTTTGCATACATGAGATTCACAATGCTTTTGGCAAGTTGAAACTTGTGAAATATATGCTCAAATGCATTACTCCTTCCCAAAACACTGACCTGAAAATCGTGTGCTCAAATCATATTATGTAGACTTCATTTAGACAGTAAATGCCTGTGACGGTAGAATTGCATTCAATGCATTTTTTGAAGAGGGGTAGTCAGCTCCCTTTCATTTTGTTCAGTCTGTTCACCAAGTACTTAGGATGTTAACAATAGAAATGTTTTTTACCTTTTGGCAAGAAATATGCCGCAGAATGTAGTTAAATCCACAATCTTACTCATAACAATCTGTTTTATACAGATTTCATATACAAAGGGTTTCTAACACATATTTGTAATGATGTAGGCAATCTTTTACTCTCTGTCAGCGTTCTCTGACATCCCTCTTACTATTGTTGGTTTTAGAGTTGGCTGAAATGCAACCCCCAGGAAAGAAAATAAAAACTAATAGTCTTATGCAGAACAGATGTTAGTATGGTAACACGTAGGCAAAGGTTCTTAAACATACATTATTGACAAGATGAATATGCCAAGGTACACATCATTTTCTGAACATTTTATTTTTTTAGACAGCATGTACCCAGCTACAGTTGCTTCCCTGTAGAAATCAAAGGCACTTAGTGATAGTAATTCTTTGTATTAAATATGCATACCCATGCAATTAATTATTAGAAATCTTATATGTAGCAGTAAATAGCAATAAAAATTAGTGTCGTACAAGTGTCATACAGTGTCCAAATAAAACACCATTCACAAAATAGTGTAATGTGCTCAAATGGCAAAAATGTATTGCCGTACAGTTGCAATATACAGTATTGCCATACAGTACCAATGCAAAAGCACCCATATACCGTCAATAGCTGTCTACCGAACACTAGTTGATCGCTCTCTCTTCCAAATCGTCTACTTGGCCAAGCAGAGTTTGTGCTTTCAATGGGGAGAAAGGAGAAAGCTACTGTCAGACATGGCTTATAAACCGAGAGAACAAAAGGATCGGTCATGTTAATTTATGGGGGAGAGTCGGGAGCTCCTTATACAGAGCAGGCTGACAGTAGGTTTAGCTGACAATACAGTAAAGTATATGAGGGCTTCCTTCCCTGCCAATGAGGTGTTTGGGACTTACTCTGGCAGTAGAAATAGACACTCGAAATATACAGCTATATGCTTTGTGTAATGGATGGAGCTCGTTATTGCAGTGTAAATGTAAACTAATGTTAACTAATAAAAAAAGAAGATATATATGAGGAAAGAAAGGTGCATCTCCCAAGTATGAAAAAGCTTTATGGAAAACTGAATAAAGCAAGAAAACACAGAAAATGACTCAAGATAAGGCCAAACTACACAGTTGAGTCACTTCCTACTTTCGTTCTCGGCAGCTCGTGGCTAATGAAGGAATTCAAGTGTCCTTAGCTGGCTTAGTGGGTATATAAGGCGTGTTATGGGTAAAAAGGATGATTTCTCAGAGTTGCCAAAAGGGATGATTGTTGTATTTTGGGCCAAGGGTGGCGGTATTTCTTAAACTGCACAGTTCGTGAATTGTGTACATGTGTGTGTGGTGACAGTGTATTATGAATGGACATATGGCGCCATTGTGAATACATGATGCGGGAACTGTGGAGAACCACTTGCCATTCATGTGAGATGTGAATGTTGGCTACTAAGGTGTGCAAGAGCGGGCTGACACGCTACAATACAGCAGGTCACCGCCAAGATGAACCAGGTGCTTCCCAATGTGTCTAAGGCTACTTTCACACTAGCGTTTTCTTTTTCCAGTATTGAGTTCCGTAATAGGGGCTCAATACCGGAAAAAAACGTTTCCGTTTTGCCCCCATTCATTGTCAATGGGGACAAAACTGAACTGAAGACAACGGAATGCTCCTGAAAGCATTCTGTTCAGTCTTCAGAACGGAGAGCAATCCACAACATGCTGCGGTTTACTCTCCATACTGTTTATCCGCACCAAGACGGATCCGGAATGACCCCCAATGAATCAGTTTGGTGTGACACACTCAGTAAACGGATCCGTCCTCCATTGACATTCAATGGAGTTCATAACGGATCCACAGCACACCACACATGACAGACACATACACACAGACATACACATACACAGACATACTTACATGCTCCCAGCAGCTCTGCACATCACAGGAGGAGGAGGACTGCGTGCACATAGGAAGATTCTCCCTCCAGCAGAGGGCGCTGTGGGGAATCTTCTTATGTGCGCGCCTTCCTCCTCCTCCGGAGCTGCTGAGCATGTAAGTATGTCTGTGTATGTGTATATGTCTGTGTGTATGTCTATGTGTATGTCTATGTGTATGTCTATGTGTGTGTGTATGTGTATGTGACACGTGTGGGGCCAGAGCGCTGCCGGATCCGTACTGCCGCTAATGTGAAAGTGGCCTAAAACAATAGTTTGATGAACCCCACTGCGTATAGATAAAGTCAATGGACTCTTGACACAAGTGCTGGCGTTTTTACCAGTATTATATTATACATGTGCGCCCTATTAGCACCTGTGTCACTAAACAGTTAAAACTTCATGTTTTAGATCATATAATACTATAGAGGTAGAAAAACAAAAAGGGGTTAAAACTCTCAGTGATGGCACAGATCATTGATGATGTAATTCAACTGGGAATACTGCTGTTCTCATGTATCAACTGTATGTAGTAGTAGCTCCACTTATTTTTATTATGCCTATGGGACTCCGAAGCAGACGGACGGTCACTGGATCTCTGCGAACAAAGTTGCATCAACAGAAAAGGCTTAAATTTTTGTGGCAGTATCGGCATTGAAACCACCTCTGATTTGCAGAGGGTTGTCTTCTCAGATGAGTCCCGTTTTCTACTTCATAGAATGGATGGACGATGGTGTGTCAGGTGAGAGACATCAGAGAACACACACCCTGCAACGATTGCTAGAAGAGCACAAGATGGTGGTGGCAGCGTAATGGTCCGGGGAATATTTTTGTGCAATTTTCATGTGGAAGGCACTCTCAACTTTGGGTACAAATCCATCCGTGCAGATCATGTACATCCATACATGCTGCTCATTTTCCCCTGGGGTGGTTGGAATCTTCCAGTGAGACGATGCAACATATCACACAGCTAGAAATGACTGACATTGGAAGAGCATGACCAGGACTTCCAAGTGCTACCCTAGCCGCCAAATTCCTCAGACTTGAACCCAGATGAGCATCTGTGGGATTACCTTGATCATCATGTTTGCTCTATTCACAACTGTGGGATACACTGAAGTCAGCATGGCTCCAAATACCTTTGACAACCAACCAGGACCTTACTGAGCCAGTCCCAGCCCATCTAGTCTCTGTCTGTGCTGCACACGGTGGTTACTCTGGATATTAGCTGGTTATCATAATGACGTGACTTGACACTCTACATGCATGAACCAGACATTCTCCTAGGGTGTTAGAGATAATTTACATGCGTAAATTAAGCTGCATTTAAAAAATGACAGATGTAGCAGAGTTAACAGTCACAGTTATAATGCGTTAACTTGATGTGATAACTCACCAAGTGTGTGAGTTAACTCTGCTGCATTTGCATAGACTTGCATAAGAGGTACAGATGCAACAAATTAATAGTAACAATTATAACGCATTAACTAGATGTGTTAACGCTGTTACATCTGTATGTAAACATTAAGCAGTACAGTGGTCCCTCAAGGTACAATATTAATAGGTTCCAGGATGGTCATTGTATGTTGAAACCATTGTAACTTGAGTAATCGGTTCTAATGTCCCAAAATATTATCCAAGATAAGAGAAAATGAGGATTTAAGAAAAATAAGCAGATAACTAAGACAGATAAAACAAGTCCTTTCATATAACAATCAGGGATAGCTGATAACTAGCAACTACTACAGCTATTTTACCAGAGAAGTGGCCTTGAGTGGATGGATCTGAGTCTGAGACATTGTATGTTGAGTCTAGTTTCAACTTACGAAGGGTCAGAAAAGACCATTGTATGTTGAAAATATTGTATCCTGAGGCCATTGAATCTTGAGAGATCACCGTACACTATAATTTACATCAATATAGTGTAATTTGGGGCAATATTGGGCAATTATCAGGTAAGAGCATTCCTAGGAACATTCATGCATGATAATTACTCTATGTAAATGTGCCACGATTACACGATGAATGAGCAAACCCTCATTCATTGGGTGAAGGTATTGTTGATGCAGGCACCAAAATCATCATTTCTGGCATCAGATCATCCTGTGGAAACAGTGATCTGCTGTCCAGACACAATGGAACTGTATATCATAGTAACATAGTTTGTAAGGCCAAAAAAAGACATCTGTCCATCCAGTTCAGCCTGTTTTCCTACAAGTTGATCCAGAGGAAGGCAAAAAAAACCCCTGTGAGGTAGAAGTCAATTTTACTCACTTCAGGGGAAAAAATTCCTTCCTGACTCCAATCAGGCAATCAGAATAACTCCCTGGATCAACGACCCCTCTCTAGTAACTATAACCTGTAATACCCTCCAGAAATACATCCAGGCCCTTCTTGAACTCTCTTAGTGAACTTACCATCACCATCTCCTCAGGCAGAGAGTTCCATAGTCTCACTGCTCTTACCATAAAGAATCCTCTTCTATGTTTATGTACAAACCTTCTTTCCTCCAGACGCAGAGGATGTCCCCTCGTCACAGTCACAGTCCTTGGGATAAATAGATGATGGGAGAGATCTCTGTACTGACCCCTGATATATTTATACATAGTTATTAGATCTCCCCTCAGTCGTCTTTTTTCTAAAGTGAATAACCCTAATTTTGATAATCTTTCTGGGTACTGTAGTCCACCCATTCCAGTTATTACTTTAGTTGCCCTCCTCTGAACCCTCTCCAGCTCTGCTATGTCTGCCTTGTTCACAGGAGCCCAGAACTGTACACAGTACTCCATGTGTGGTCTGACTAGTGATTTGTAAAGTGACAGGACTATGTTCTCATCACGGGCATCTATGCCCCTTTTGATTCAACCCATTATCTTATTGGCCTTGGCAGCAGCTGTCTGGCACTGGCTTCTACAGCTTAGTTTGCTGTTCACTAAAATTCCTAGGTCCTTTTCCATGTCAGAGTTACCCAATGCTTTACCATTTAGTATCTACTGGTGACTTGCATTATTCCTTCCCATATGCATAACCTTACATTTGTCAGTGTTAAACCTCATCTGCCACTTTTCTGACCAAGCCTCCAGTCTATCCAGATCCTGCTGTAGCAGTGCACTGTCCTCCTCTGTGTTAATTACTTTACACAGTTTAGTGTCATCTGCAAAAATTGATATTTTACTATGCAAACTTTCTACAATATCATTAATAAATATATTGAAGAAAATAGGACCCAATACAGACCCCTGTGGTACCCCACTAGTGACAGTGACCCAATCTGAGTATCTACCATTAATAACCACCCTCTGTTTTCTATCACTGAGCCAGTTACTTACCCACATACAGACATTTTCTCCCAGGCCAAGCATTCTCATTTTGTATACTAACCTTTTATGTGGTACCGTGTCAAATGCTTTGGAGAAGTCCAAATATACGACATCCATTGAGTCGCCGCGGTCAAGTCTAGAACTTACCTCCTCATAGAAACTGATTAAATTGGTTTGACATGACCGATTCCTCATGAAGCCA
Organism: Rhinella marina; assembly: GCA_900303285.1. NCBI lineage: Eukaryota > Metazoa > Chordata > Amphibia > Anura > Bufonidae > Rhinella > Rhinella marina. Next base: position 96,798 of record ONZH01023376.1, read on the forward strand.
TGCTGATACGGAGTTATTTGCTTATTTTCATTGAGGTACTCCAAGATAGCATCTCTCACAAAACCTTCAAACAGTTTACCCACAACAGAAGTTAAACTTACCGGCCTATAGTTTCCGGGCTCTGTTTTTGGACCCTTTTTGAATATTGGCACCACATTTGCTATGCGCCAATCCTGTATTTATATAATTGAAGAACATTTTAGGGTTAGTTTTACTCTCTTTAACGATTAATCTCTCGGTCTCTAGTTTGGCTGCTTTTATTTGTCTTTTACATATTCTATTTTTTTCCTTATAGTTTTTCAATGCTTCCTCGCCCTCCTCCTGTTTTAGTGATTTAAATCGACATATCGACAAATAATTGCTAACCCCCTGTACAGTGCAGGTGATTGCGTCATGTAAATTGTAATGTGTTTGTGCAGTTTTTGTTTCCGATAAGCTGGCCACACACACATTAGAATAATGTTGGGCAAATTATATATTTAATGTATAAAGGGGGCCTCCCGTCTTACCCCCATTGTCAATGAAGAGAAGGATTAGGCTGTTGGATTTCTACATACATGATGCTTTTGTTCTTGTGGAGATAAGACCGTACATCCCTCTCCCCATTCAGACCACATGCATGCTTGGCTGAACCAAGGGCATATGTGAGTGGGAGAGTAGGCCAAGCTGTATAGCCAACCGTACACCAGACAGTGCCACAAAAATGTAGCACAGTACTAATACAGGATATAAATAGGATAAAAGATAAACTAATTATTTATTTATAAAAAAAACATATAAGCTATAACAAAATGTAAAACTTCCCACAAGTAAATACATAATGTGAGTAATACTTAACGAAATGAAGTAAAGTGACCTAAAGTTCCTAGGGCTGTTCAGAACTCTTCCCCAAGTGTCCTTCCTCAGGAGTTAATATTATGACATACACTATGATTATCAATTACAAAGGGTTGTTCTCGGGATCTGTATATAAATGTGTCTTAAAAGAGAATATGTCATTAGAATGTTTTGACATTAAACAGATTTCTTTTTTAATGAATTTTTGGTGATGTTATATTTAAAGGTGTATTCTGGTTAAATTAAGTTATCCCCTATTCGCAGGATAGGGAATACATATTAGATAGGAGTATGTCCTACCATTGGGACCCCCAATGATCATGAGAACAGGGACCTCGTATCTGCTGCAGCCCCCTGAAATAAACGGAGCCGGTCGGGCATGCGCATGGCTGCTCTATTCATCTCTATGGGAGTTCCGGAGATATCCGAGTTCAGCGCTCAGCTATTTCCAGAGTTCCCTTAGAGAACTGTAGTGGCCGTAAGCATGCCCGACTGTTCCTGTTCTTTTGATTGATGGGAGTCCTGGTAGAACAACCACTAATCTAATAGGTATCCCCTATTTTATAATTGGAATACCTCTTTAATTTTCCATATCACTATATATAGTTAAAAAATCCTAAAATCATGTAGTTTTCATACTTACCACAAAACCTAGTAAAAGGCACCACTTCTTGGTCTGTACAGATTACGTTCAGCAGTTATCTCATTATCAAAGGCAGGAATCGAATGACCGATATCACCTAGATATAGATAACACGTAGTATCCAACATTCATAATAGGAGATTATCATAACTTGTCTACTCCAACCTTGTACAGTTCCTTCTGCACAAGTCACAGACCATGCGTAGAACACTGTGGCATAGAAGACAGTATGTTCAGGAAATGGGATAAACAAATGTACAGACGGGTACATCTCAATAAATTAGAATATCATCGAAAAGTTTATTTAGTTCAGTAATTCAATTCAAAAAGTTAAATTCATTCCGTATATTCTATATATTCATTATACACAGAGTGATCTATTTCAAGGGTTTATTTCTTTTAATGTCAATGATTATGGCTTACAACTAATGAAAACGCAAAAGTCAGTGTCTCAGAAAATTAGAATATTATACAACAAATTAAAAAAAAATGATTTTTAATACAGAAATGTTGGCCTACTGAAAAGTATGTACAGTATGTGCACTTAACTCTTGGGTTCCTTTTGCATGACTTACTGCCTGGAGATAATCAGCCTGTGGCACAGCTGAGGTATTATAGAAGCCCAGGTTGCTTTGATAGTAGCCTTCGGCTTGTCTGCATTGTTGGGTCTGGTGTCTCTCATCTTCCTCTTGACAATACCCCATAGATTCTCTACAGGGTTTAGGTCAGGCAAGTGTGCTGGTCAAACAAGCACAGTGATACTGTGGTTATTAAACCAGGTATTGGGTACTGTTGGCCGTGTGGGCAGGTGTGAAGTCTTGCTGGAAAATGAAATCAGCATCTCAATAATGCTTGTCAGCAAAAGGAAGCATAAAGTGAAGTTTGCTGGTAGATGGCTCTGCTGACTTTGGACTTAGCACAGTGGACCAGTACAAGCATATGAGATGGCTCCCCAAAATCAGTGAACTTCACACTGAACCTCAAGCAACTTCAATTGGGTGCTTCTTCACTCTTTCTCCAGACTCTGGGACCTTGCTTTCCAAATGAAATGCAAAATGTACTTTCATCTAAACACAGGACTTTGGACCACTGAGCAACAGTCCAGCGAATTTTCTCTTAAGCCCAGGTAGAATGCTTCTGATGTTGTTTCTGGGTTATGAGCGGCTTGACAAAAGGAATGTGACAGTTGTAGCCCATGTCCTGTATATGTCTGTGTGTGGTGGCTCTTGAAGCCCTGACTCTAGGCACAGTCCACTCCTTGTGAATCTCCCCCAAATTCTTGAATGTCCTTTTCTTCACAATCCTTTCAAGGCTGTGGTTATCCCTGTTGCTTGTGCACCTTTTTCTGCCACATTCTTTTCCTTTCTACTCATTTTTCCATTAATATGCTTGAATTCAGCACTTCTCTTGTGGTATACCCTCCTGTGGTAACTGTCAATGACTGTCTTCTGGACAATAACTGTCTTCCTCATGATTGTGTAGCCTACTGAACCAGACCACTTTGTCAGTCTATAATATTGAGCTTTTGCACAATATTCAAATTTTCTGAGATACTAACTTTTGGGTTTTCATTAGTTGTAAGCCATACTCATCCAAATTAAAAGAAATAAATGCTGGAGATCACTCTGTGTGTAATAAATCCATATAATATATGAGTTTTACTTTTTGAATTGCATTACTGAAATAAATTAACTTTTCACCTGTAAAATCAGAAAATGAAAACAGATTACAAAAAAAGGAAATGGGGCACTATCTGGTTTTAAATTAAAAGAAAAAGTTATCAGTGACACGTTCCTTTTAAGCTCACTCACTGTATTTACTAGCCTTCTCAAGATTTTCTAACCTTTTAAATTTACATAATTTAATTAATCTGAAATTATTGAAAAATGTATCACACAAAGGGAAGAGTTGAAGTGCTAATGAACTATGGTTGTGCTTTATCAATATAATTTAACAGGTTTGTACAAAACTGTGAAACATCTGCTAATGGAAGCTATGTTACTGTTAAAGTGCCTAAAGTAGTAATATAGGAAAACATATACATGGGCAGGTGCTTGATAACACCATATACTATACACTTTATTCTACGGTATATAATATGTACTTGATTATGTAAGTACTTCATAATATGTGATATTCTTTATACATTACATTTGATAATATATGGGCAAATACATTTTCTTAAAAATATATTTTCAGAGTGGTTACTGACAAAATTCTGAAGGTCTGGCTTCATATGTAATCATCCACAACACAAGATCCACAACACTCAAATAGACAAGTTGATGCTCATACACGTGATTTTTTGCCAACAAAGTAGACTTGAATAGATGCTTAACCTCTCAGTCTATTGTAGATCTTTACCAAGGGCGTTTGCCCAACATCAGGGAAAGAGTCAGTGGTCTGTGTAGCATGTAATCTCAGCATTCTCTATTGCTCTACGGCATAATTACCCTCCATAAGTATCATAAATTCTTCTTTCAAATGGGAATATAAAATCTCCATTTGTTTCTCTGTGGTCTTATCTACGGGCACTGGCCCTGTATTAGGACTGCCTACAAGTTCTTAGCCCTGGTTCACTTTCCTTGCTTGACAACATCTCATCAGGCCCAAGAGTGTAGGAGGCTGCTACTTCCTTAAAGGGGTATTCCCATCTCAGAAAATGGGGGCATATCTCTTGGACACGCACATATCAAGTAAACTGAGCCGGAGAAGTGAAGGAGGGCGCAGCACACATTCACGGCCACCATCTATTCATTTCTATGGGGCAGCTAAAAATAGGTGAGCACTGGCTCAGCTATTTCTGTCGGCCCCATAGAAATGAATGGAAGTGTACCGCACTTGAGCAGCCATCATTTCCATTTACTTAAATGGGGCCAATGGAAATATCCGAGCCAGCACTCGGCTATTTTTGGAGGCCCCATAGAAATTAATGGAGGGTTGACATGCATGCGTGGTGCACCCTCCTTTAATTTGCTGACTCAGTTTAAGAGATAGGTGTGGGGTCTAGGACCCGCATTTATCAGACAATGGGGACATATACTAACAGTACGCCCCCCCTTGTCTGAGATGGGAATACCCCTTTAATTACACCTAGTGATCATGTTACTTCTAAGAATAAAACTATACTCAGACTCATACTAAGACTTTATTTACAATTATGTCCATATTACTCAGATGTGTTAAGGCTTGACCGCGGGATTTAACTGACCTGAACTCAGAGTCTCAAAGATGCTATATGCTATGAGTTTAGGTCCATTAAAACCGTGTAAGTTAGGGCTCATTCAGTGTCCGCATCCATTCTGCAGTTTTCCCCATTCATTTCAATAGGGCCCCAAAAGATACAGACAGTACTCCGTATGCTGTCTGCATCCATACTTACATTCCGTGACCCCGCAAAAAAGATAGAACATGTCCTATTCTTGTCCACAATTGAATTTCTATCATAGGGCTGTCCGTTCTCCGCAAAATGTAGAACGCACATGACCAGTATCTGTGTTTTGCGGATCCGCAATTTGCGGACCACAAAACAGATACAGTCATCTGAATGAGCCCTAATACAGATGTATAATACATCATGAACACAAATGTGTGAATCCAGCCTAAAGGAGATTTCCTGATAATACCCTTGAACTTAGCACCTTAATGAGTAATACAAATCGGTTAAGACATTATTTCTGGGACCTGTTGCTCTTACCCTGATGCTGGAAAGAAAATAAAGGTGGCATAGTAGGGTAATTATGGAGAGAGAAGAAACATTGTCAGCAGGAAGCATTTGTTATTTTGCTTTATAAGGGATATTAAATACAGAAGTGCCAGAAATATCTTATGTGAAATTTTGCTTCACTTATTAGCATTAGCTTATGCTATCCCTGCCAATCACAGCACTCCATTCTCCTCACATATGCTGTGCCAATAAGCACAGATTTATAATTATCTATAGGCACTGTAATAAGAAACGTGGGTCTATTTATAGAGGTTCCCAATCACAGTGCATTGAGTGATTGCGTTTCTAGTGTGATCCTGTTCAGCATCTGGTAGGAATTTATCTTCAGCTGCTTCATAAGTAAAACATAAAGACATAGTTATTCAGAATAATTGCACAGCCACCATTATTGATTTACGGTTTGTAGAACAGTTCGATGGAATTTGGTAGTGTGCCCAAGATCATAGGCATAGGAATGTGCTTGCCGAATGATCAGTCAAATCCTGACACAAAGGGTAATATTCTTAACATTTCTTTTCCATAAGAATAACTGATATTTGGGGTCTTCTAAAAGTTTCTCTAGAAATTGTCTTTATATATTTTATATAGGTTACAGATATGATGAGGACAGGTCAGGTTCACATACATATTCAATAGTGATGTGGGTGACAACTACTCAACTATCGTAAAGTCATATGCAACATAGATGTATTCATTTTAAGAAGGTCTTCTTGGATATACATAAAAATGTTTCTACTGAAAACTTGAAACTTGGTTTAGTACCCTATGTATTATGAAAACAGATGTGGATCCACTGTACCCACTCAACTGATTTTGTTTGGGGCTACCCTTGAGGGCATAATTCTGGCAGTTCCCTCATCAGGGCAGGCAGCTTACTTTCAGTAAGTGGAACAGCCAAAGTTAAGGTCAGGCTGAGAAGGAACAAGTCCAGAGACAAGTACATGGATGATCAAAACAGGACAATGGCACAGGATACTAGATAACTAGAACATATAGTATACTGATTTAAGACTAATGATGGCTGGAGGTCACGATCTGAGGCTGAGTGGGGCTGTAGGGTCCGCTATGAGGCTGAGTGGGGCTGGGGGTCCGATCAGGCTGATTGGGGGTCTGATCTGAGTCTGATGGGGGGGCTGATCTGAGGCTAATGGAGGCTGGGGGGTCTGATAAAGGCTAGCGGGTTTCTGATCGGAGGGTGATGGAGTTGGGGGTCTGATTTTAGAGTCTTATTTGAGGTCTGATGAGGAGTGGAGGTCTGATGAGGATTGGGATCTGATGAGGGTCTGATCTGAGGTCTGATGAAGAATGAGAGTCTGATTTGAGGGTCTGCTCTGAGGTCTGATGGAAAATATTTTTTTCTTATTTTCCTCCTCTGAATCCTAGGTGTATCTTTTAGTCTGGTAATTTATATGATTGAATTTGTTCAGCATATTCTGCTTATTTTATAGGTGCACAGAGGTATACTAGTTGGCAAAACTAGTTTACCTTGTGTTCTATTCATCAGTATGCAGACCACCTGCTTGTTTGGGAACATAATGCTTGCTACCTAGCATTGTCTTCCAGTAAATGTTAGTAAATCGGCAAATCAGATGTGGGAGGTCACACTCGTTTTTTTCTATGCACTTTAAAACTTTACCTTGCGTTTGAAAACGTGCTGGGTGTCTCTATGGGAAAAGATTCAGTAAAACTTGTAATTTATTTAATTTAATTCCTGTTCATTTTGGGCTTTGAAGTCAAGGAGGCGGTCCTACTAGTGATTGACAGCCTTCCCTCTGTGACTGTGTATACAGAGACAACCACTGATAGGACCGCCTCCTTGACTTCAAGGCCCAAACTGATTCTTTTCCCACAAAACTATATATCAATCTGCTCAGCTCCTCCTGCTCTAGAACCTGCTGCCTGTAGCTTACATTACATTTTCATGGTGACAGGGTCCCTTTAATGCCTCATTTCAGCCCAACCATTAAAGGACTTGTGACAAATTTCTTAGTTATCCTCCATCCACCAGATAGGGAATAACTATCTGATTGCTGGGGGTCCAAACCTCTGTGACTCTCATCAATCCCGAGAATGGGGGCCCCATTGCCCTGTTCTGATGGAACGGCTGGTTGAGTGTGTGCGTTACAACACCATTCATTCTCTATGGGAGTGCCTGAGATAGCCGAGCACTATACTCCGCTATCTCTGGCACTTCCATATAAAATGAATGGATAGATACTTGACCTGGCGTTCCATCAGAATGGGGGAACAGGATAATAACCTCCTTTGCTGCCCTAGACAACCAGAGATTCTGGTAGTAACCCCTTCTCTGCTATAGACCACCATGGATATATTAACCTCTTCACTGCCCCTTAACTGCCGTCTATCTACAAAGACTTTGACGGGAACATTTATTTAAAGAGTCGTTAAATCAACCATTTGATATAGTCCTAAATCTGCCATCTCATAGGCAGGTGACAAATACAGGATATGCCTGTTTGTCAACATCATATGAAATTCTTTCAAAATTGACAGTCTTTTTTAAGTTGTATGCAAAATAAGTTTGAAAGTGCTAAAGGTAATGTATGGCAAAACTGACTTATATGTAGTTATGTAGTACACTAGATGAATTGCAATCAGGAGCAATGAGAACGTACAGCAGAGAACCTGTGGGAAAATCAAATTCCACATGGCTTCACTGAAGTCTGGCAACCGTCTGTAAACACTTTTGTGAGTAAAGCAGATGAGGCTTAAACACCATACCTCATATGTATGGGAACATATAAACATGGTACTAGGCTGGATCGAATTGACCTTTGTTCAAGTCAATTTGTTCAAATACTTTGATTTTTATGACGTTGCTGTACAGCATTCAAATGTATTGGCTCCGTGAAACCAAAGTTCTTCTCCTCCGAAGTCACGCAAGACTTCGGCTAATTCCTACTGGAAGCATATCTGATTATAGCAATCCGAACTTGAATCTGGTACCGAGATACCAGCCATTACCTGAAACAGCATTAAAATAAAAGTATTTGAATGAATCGACTTTGGATCTATGATCCAAAGGTCGATTTGCTATTTTTGTACTCACCTGCTAATAGTGCCACCCTTCATGCTTTGTTACTCTTATTTAATCCCGTACTGTACATTCGGCTGGTTACAAGTCTCTATGCACAAATGTTTTCCATTTAGAACTTGTTGCCTCACTGACTCTTTATGTCTTTGCATTTCATCTGTTTGCATTTGCTTCTGCTGTTGTGAATCCAACTAAATTAAAACCTGTGTTATCATCTTACCCTTGTTGTTACTCACTTTACCTGAAAATACAATAGCTGGCAGACAACGGTTACAGGCCTTGAAGGTGACATCTACATAGTTTTTAATTTAAAGTAAAATAAGTCAAATGGAAACATTTAGGGTCACTGAATGTGAGTACAAATGTAGATGAAATGCCTGCCTGACAGGCTATATGCCTCCTCTATATACCGAATATAGACAGCTCCAAGAGGGCATCAGTTATGAATTCGGGAGGTGCATATATTAGATATTATTTTATAAAATGTCACTCTGTGTACCACTGTATGGTCCCATAAGGATTCTGTGTACCACTGTATGGTGCCATAAGCATTCCGTGTACCACTGTATGGTGTCATAAGCACTCTGTGTATCACTGTATGGTCCCATAAGCATTCTGTGTACCACTGTATGGTGCCATAAGCACTCTGTGTATCACTGTATGGTCCCATAAGCATTCTGTGTACCACTGTATGGTGCCATAAGCACTCTGTGTATCACTGTATGGTCCCATAAGCATTCTGTGTACCACTGTATGGTGCCATAAGCACTGTGTGTATCACTGTATGGTCCCATAAGTATTCTGTGTACCACTGTATGGTGTCATAAGCACTCTGTGTATCACTGTATGGTCCCATAAGCATTCTGTGTACCACTGTATGGGGCGATAAGCATTCTGTATACCACTGTATGGTGCCATAAGCATTCTGTGTACCACTGTGTAGTGCCATAAGCACACTGTGTACCACTGTATGGTGCCATAAGCACTCTGTGTACCACTGAATGTTGCCATAAGCATTCTGTGTACCACTGTATGGTGCCATAAAGTACTCTGTGTACCACTGTATGGTGCATACATTGGTCACTACTTCCTGGAGGTACTCTTCAAGGAGCATTTCTTCTATGAGAGGTAGACCTCCAAAATAACCTGGTGCCATTTTTTCTGTTGGATTCTGTATGAATTCATATTGTATAATGGATGAAGCTTGTTACTGCATTAATGGTCTCACTTCACCGCAGTTCAAATGTGAACATAGACTTTATGATTCTCAAAAGTGATTCTTAAGATGGCCAGACACACTGGTCTAAAGTTAATCCAAACAGACAATTTCAACCAAAATCAACGTTCATCAAGTATAACTTAACAATGAAGGAATGTTTTAGCCGACCAATGACAGACCATCAACGTCTGAAAAGAAGTTAGCCGTGTTTGAAATTTTTGTCTAATAGATGTAATTTCTTTCTTTGAAAAAAAGTTCTCAGAAAGATCTTTTTGTCCTTCGCCCAGTGTCCTGGCCCAAAATGTATGGCCAGTTTGAAAAACTGTAACGGCCAATATGGACCAAAATGTAATGACTGTGTCTGTGAAACGCACATTAACCATATGTTTGTCTAACTTCTGTTCAAGCATCAGCATACTTCTTTAAGACAAAACGCAAACGTATCACATTTTCCTACTACTGTTCCCTCACATGTTCCCTCTGTAATGGCCATATTAGACCGCATGACTTTCAGGCCAATTATTGGGAATTAGCATTCATTGGAATACTTGTTCTCGATAGTTGAACCTTATAATTGAGCAGCTGACCGATTATTGGCGGCACATCTTGTGTAATCTGATAATCATTGTTACAGAATGAGGGAGGTAGCAATCATTCTTCCCACATTCAATATGCGTCGGCCTGTGTAATCGGGCCACTGCAAACTGATAACACATCCATTGGCGCTCGCACTGCTAGAACACTGGGAAGTGGAATACAGCTCTAAGTGTCATTTGAAGGTGACTTTCCATAAAGGATACTATTTACTCATTGGTTTATCTTGTACTTTAGTAGATTTCATTTTGTGACTAAGAACTATTGTGTTTACAGTCACAGATTATTGTGTATATAAAACGAATTTTGTTGAGACTTTTGAGTTTTGTAAGCATACGTGTATTGGAACAAATGAATTATTCATTGTGAAGTAGTGCAGATACTCATCATCATTATCACAGGAAAAGAAGCACATTACAATATGACCCTTAACAATTCTGTGTTTGACTGAATGGAAAATTATCAAGAATATTTGAAGCATTGGGTGATTATAGAATGCCCCGTGGCTCTTACTTCCAGGATTGGAGATGCTGCATTGTTCTGCCTTATAATAAGAGCTCTTCAACTTGTACATTTATTACAGGAGTTTTATCCTATAAGAATTGAATGTGATTTGTTTCCTATAATATTTTATTTGTAGATGTACTTGTGTTTGCTGAAGTGTCAAATCTACTGGCTTTGTATATCTTATGTACTAATGTTATTTTGGTGTCTATCCAATAAATAATCATTGCCGTGATTTAAAAATAGTACTAGAAGTCGTAGATTCCAGTTAAACCACATAACCTCAATTTGAGATTGAACGTACATGCAAGATGATGAAAAGCTGCGGCTGTACTCTCCTGAATTATCTTGGAAAACTTTTTAAGAGCAAACAACCAGGAGAGCCAAGATATTTTGCTTACATAGCAGTCTGTTTCTTGGACATATAACCTTTTAAGTAATTTAAGTGCTGACACCTAAATACTGTCTTATTATCAGCAGCCCTAATAGAATTATACCCTGCTCTTCACAAACCGTGCTACACATTACTGTCTTTCTCCATCGGTAGCCTTGATGAAGAACGATAAAATTAAAATTAAATTTAAATGTTTTTGCTCACAAGATTATTATTTATTATGGTGGATTACAGCAGTAGGTGACCATTTTTACATACAAGATAATAATTTTCAGTTACATTTTGCCATGTCCTTGGGTCTTTAACATATTTATGAGCATATTTCACTGAAAAGGTAAATGTATCAAAGGTATCTTTAGTTTGAACTGAAACATAATGTCAGGGAATAAATGGCATTAGTTTTAACCTTATCAATAGGATAGCACACCTTGCAGTGCGATTATGTCTTATAGACGCCCATTAGTTCCAATAACGTCTTACTTGGATCAAAACCTCATGTATGTAGTAGGACATCACAGCAATGTGATGACACAATGGTAAGCTAATGGATCACCACATTCTTGCTTTGAGTTTTCCATCTCTAAGAGTAAAACTGCATCATAATAGTCATGATCTGAGGATGAAGAAATTATACAGTAAACTTAAAGGGGTTTGCCGCATCAAATAAAATGGGCAGCCCCTGTAAATGGTCTAAAATAACTAAAGAATTGAAAACCACCCATTATTCACAGGAAAATTAAGAACATCCTATAGTTACATAGTACTATTGAAATATCCATTAAGTTCAGCCAAGGGATGGGAGAGGATGTGTGTTGTTCCACCATCTCCCTCTTGGGCAGAGTGCTCATCTGTTTGCCTGCTGTGCTCTCCCGCCAGCCCGTCCTCATCGGCATCCCTCTGCTCTTTCCCAGAGGGCGGAGTGACCATCTCTTTGTACCAAGGTGGAAGAAGAGAAGGGGTATGGCTACACGTTAAAAAATAGTTTCCTCCTTTTGATGCCCCTGTTGATTCAGAAGAAATTTCTTTCCCAACCCCAAGTGGCAACCAGACTGGATCAACATCGGATAAAAATTCCAAACAAGAGTTCTATACCCTTACACAAGAGTTAGTTTTATTCTGTTTGAAGAAATTATCTACTTTTGCTTGCTGTGACCGCCTCCTGAGATGACCATCCTACAGATTTACCATTCTTATGGTAAAGAAGTCTTGTGATCCTTCAAGACTTTTTCTTCTCCAGATGGAGGCAGCGCCCTCCTTGTCTTTTGAGGGTATATTATATGGAACAGCTTTTCATTATAACTAATACCCTCCAGGTTCGTTATCAGCTTAGTTGCTCTTCTTTGTTCCAAGGCATCCTTTCTATAAATTAGTGCCCAGAACTGAACTGCATATTCTAGATGAGGCTGCACCAATGGATTGTGATATGGCCATAAATCCATGCCTCTTAATACAGAACAATATCCTGCTGGCCTTCAGAGCAGCTGATTGACTTTGCATGCTTTTATTTAGTCTACAAGTACAGCTAGATACTTCTCTACAAGTGAATCTCTTGGTTTCATTCCTCCTGTGACATATAGGGTGCAACTTTATTGATCCTCAGGGGAAATTGCATTGCCAAATACAGAGGTTCACAGATTCAACAGATACAGTATACCTAACACATACAACCATTAGAATTACAAGACGTTGCACATGTCCATTCATCCTATGTTTGCTGCAGGTTGGCCCTTCCTTCCTGTCCACTTAACCTTACTAGATAACGTCTTGTTACGCATAGAAATTAGCATGGAAATATGATTTATGCAGATTATTACCACCCAGATACACAAGTTTGCATTTACTGTACGAACATCGATCCTCAGCACTCTATGTCGGCTTATAAAATATACATACTGTCATATTCACCAGATTTGTACTTGGTATTTAAAGGAAACCTGTCATATCCGAAACACCCCCTGAACTAGAGTAAGTGGTATATAGTGTAAGTGATGCTGAATCCAAATATGTAATTTTTATCTTCATACTCATTTCCATTCCGACGCTGTGCTCCCACAAACCAGCAGTAAAATACATTGACAGGACTCTTCTTTGAGTCCTCTCCATTATGTGAGTGAGCACTGGAGTCCACTGAGTGCATTTTACTGCAGGATTGTGGGAGCACAGCGACGGAATGGAAGTGAGTATGAAGATAAAAATTACATAACTGGACTCAACGTCACATACACTATACACCGCTTATTGTAGTTTGGAGGGTGTTTCAGAGCTGACAGGTTCCCTTTAAAAATTTTTTGTACTGGGATACAACAACATATGGTAGGACCTTGGTAGAATCTCCCGTTATTTTAGTCATATGAAGCATGCATGCCTCACAGGACCTTTCATCCATACTGTAGCTACAAGTCAAACCTTTGCATAAAGTATATTTCCTTGGGTCAAGAATATGAAATGGAAACATTTAACCTGAAACCTTAATTGGCATCCCTGCAGTTTGACTCAAAGGCACAGCTCCAGCATCAGCCTAGATTGAGTGGTTGGTCTCCTGGGACGCTTTATTTGTGGTAGCTTTCCCTTTTATTTTATATATATTTTCTGAGTGTATTTATTGGACGTAGGAAAGGCTGCTGGACTTGCCCTTTTCTTCCTCTGAATTCCAGCAGAGAACCACTGATGTGAACTGTAATTCGCCTGTAGTTGTGAGTGATTATGTGTCTGCAGCACTCTGCAAGCAACACTTTTTGGGAGGGCTCCCACTGCGCCAGGCTGATTAAATTCTCCTTGCTCTCGGTATCTTCGTGTGAGGTTTTATTTGACATGTTGTAAGGTTAGGCCTGGTCACTGCTTTGTTTTTGTATTTATATCCTTTTTACTGCCTTTTCGGGGAAAAATGCAGCCCTGAGTGTGTTTGTTTGCTTGTCGATCTAGAGGGCGGTCTCCATTTTTCACAGCAAAATTAGTATTTTTCCTGAAAATATAGCTGTGGATAAAATACTGCATTTAGGCAGTGTTTACACATTGAGTTTTTTTATGTTATTTAGCTTTTTTATGGTGTTTTCGCCAGTGTGTTTTATGTTTTTTGACATGCGTTTTTTGACACTTTTTCAGCTTCAGATGAATGAATCTAAGGGAATTATGAACTGCATTACAACCATGCATTTTTTTTATAATGCAATTTTTTAAAAATTCGGTGGGTTTTTGGAGTCCAGGGCATTTCTCATTGCAGCCTGTGCAACAATAATGTTTTCAGCTATTTTTTTTTCTAAATTCTATGGGGAAAAAAAGCACATTTGACACACCTAAAGAAAAAAAAACACAGAAAAAAACTGATAAAAATGCATGTGGTAACAAAAATGCATGCAAAAAAAATAAAAAGACCAAGCTAAATTTATGTTTGTAGCCCTTATAGTATAATAAATGTAGCCATTTTCGGTTACTTTGCACTATGCACCCACTCTTTTTTCTCTCTTATATGATGACCTCCTTTTCATCTTCAGATCCGTTGATTCCCGGGCTCCTATTCTGCTATACAAGATAAACTATAGACATATTAGTCCAGGGCAAATGACCTAGAACAAAGGTCAAACTCAAACGAGAGTTAGGATAAAAAGAAACAGGAAAATTCCCTTAATACTTATAGAGTTATACAGTTCAGACGAGTGTCCCATGCACACCAAACTTTCAAGAACCGTAGGAGGACTACAGAGTTTTCAAAGGATCGTAGGTCTTGTATCCAGGCCTACAGATCAGATCTTGATGGTGGAGCCAGGTGCTTCCTAAGTCCAGAATGCATGATCCCTCTCTCACACACAGAGCATGATTCCTGCAAGGGACACACTCGTGTGAAAGAGCCCTAAAGGTGCTCGTAATCAACAGGAAATTGGGGGAGAGCAAACAGTGGAAATTTTTTTAGGACACACTGAAGTTCTCCTGATATGGCAGTGATATGTCCAGGACATTCTTTACATTTAATTCCTTCATATTGCTTTTCATCCTTTGCTGACTATATCACCTTTAAATTTTAACCCTGATGTTGCTGATTTTCTTTTTTTTATGTAACTAGCTAGCGTAGTAGTAGTGGTGTGAAGCGATAAACTTCCTGCGTCACCAAACCATCTGTTTTAACACTTTCTTCTTTGTGTATGTCGGCACTGTTAATTAGAACATTTTGGTAGCTGTACCCTAATCACCTAAAGTGGGAATTGAGCCAGATTTTACTAGACAACAGATTGTGTTACTCTAATGTCTACAGAGTTGTAGAGTATGGAGTGGAATTACTAAAATTCAAGCTGACAAGAGAATGACAAGTAATTGACAATATATATAGTAGTACAATTTTGTACTACTACATAATTAAAATAAATACACAGAAAGATATTTATCACCATAATTTAAAGGTATGGCCTACGTATAGCGCTTATTAATGAACGTTTATGTACAGTCTAGGGCCACCTAATTGATTGGTGTGTTAATAGATCTCTTTCTACAGAAAAGCTTGATCTGTGTTACCACATGTAAGATGTTCAGTGTCTCTCCTTCAATCTGTTCACACACATTTATTTTCAGCATTTTAAAAGACTTGTAAAAACACCATTTCAATGCCACGGTTTAATTACCTTTTTTTGAAAGTTTTTTTGGTGGCATTTATGATATTTTCACATTTTGTACATGCCTTTTTTTCTGAGATTTTTAAAGTTCTATAGAGATGGCAGACATAGATCATTCCTAGAACATGCGCTGGCCAAGATTTACTGTATTATGTATCTATCTAAGAAAGTGGTGCAGTTTGGCACAATTTGGAGCATCTAGGGTTTGTACACTTTTTTCCACCATGTTTGACAGGGGTGGAACTTAGAGGAAAATGGATGGAGATTTGTGGGGAAGAGGTTGGCCTAAGATGTGTTATGTTGCGTTACAATATTGGTGTAATTTGGGCGTAAAAATTTGTCTTAAAGTAAGCCAACCAATAGTTGGTATAGAGTCAGAGAAAAGTTCCTATCCCCGCACCAGATTCACAATGCACAGGCACAATGATCCCATTTACACAGGTGTGAAAACTCAGCTTTATGCCTCATTCACATGTCAGTGTTCGGTCGGTGATTTCCATCAGTGATTTTGAGCCAAAACCAGGAGTGGGTCTAAACACAGAACAGGAGTAGATCTTTCCCTTATACCTTATATCTGTGTGGCCTCCACTCCTGGTTTTGGCTCACAATCACTGATGGAAATTACTGACCAAAATGAGGCTTTAGATGTGATCTCTAAGGGTAGAAGTATGTTTTGAGCCGTAGAGGTGCGTGTACTCAGCACCAAGGGAGTAACTGTAGCTGTGTTCAAACCGCTACAACCCACCTCTTGGTGCTCTAAATCCTAATTTGCATAATAATAAAAGTCTGAGTTTCTCCATGATGCTGACACCTATAGTAGTGAGACAGGTGTCATTTTCAACAGCAGGATCAACTCAGGCTATATACCTGGTTTCAGGGGTGTAGCTAAAGGCTCATGGGCCCTGGTGCAAGAGTTCAGCTTGGGCCCCCCCCCAGCGCTGGCTTTTCTGCCGGCCAAGTCAAAAACTGAACCCCCCCCCATGTCAAATTCTCACCCTAACCTTTTCCCTCCTAACATTACGTATATCACTACAGAACATACAGGGTAAGGCTACATTCACACGTTGTTTTTGCAGCCTCCGATCTGCATATTTTGCGGCTCAGATGCGGACCCATTCACTTCAATGAACACTGTGTGCTGTCCGCATCTGTATGTCCATTCCTATTTTTGTCCGTTTTGCGGACAAGGATAGGCATTGTTACAGTGGATCTGCAAAAAAAACGGATGCCATACGGAACATCATCCTTTTTTTGCGGATCCGCAATTTGCAGACTGCAAAACACAACGTTCATGTGAATGTAGCCTAATACAGCGCCCCATACCTCGTACATCCAGTATAATACAGCGCCCCATACCTCGTACATCCAGTATAATACAGCGCCCCATACCTCTTACATCCAGTATAATACAGCGCCCCATACCTCTTACATCCAGTATAATACAGCGCCCCATACCTCATACATCCAGTATAATACAGTGTCCCTTACCTCTTACATCCAGTATAATACAGCGCCCCTTACCTCTTACATCCAGTATAATACAGCGCCCCGTACCTCGTACATCCAGTATAATACAGCGCCTCATACCTCTTACATCCAGTATAATACAGTGCCTCATACCTCTTACATCCAGTATAATACAGCGGCCCATACCTCTTACATCCAGTATAATACAGCGCCCCATACCTCTTACATCCAGTATAATACAGCGCCTCATACCTCGTACATCCAATATAATACAGCGCCCCATACCTCGTACATCCAGTATAATACAGCGCCTCATACCTCTTACATCCAGTATAATACAGCGCCCCATACCTCTTACATCCAGTGACGTCTCCTCTGATGTAGATCTTCTCTTTCCTCATCTTCTCCTTTCAGACCAGACGCCATTTTTCAGCCATTTCTCATCTCTGCAGTTTGACAGAAAAAAATCTTAGTTTACTACTTTTCCATCATCCTCCCGTCTTCTGGACAAATCATCCTACCACCCCCAGTACTGTGCCACTAGTACCACACAGATAGTGCCCTTCAATAATTATTGGCACCGTGTCCTAAAATAACTGCGCCCAGCAAATAGTGTCCCGTAATAGTGTAAACATAACGTGCCCCAGAAATAACTGCGTCCCAGTGCCCCCATGTGCCAGTAAAAATGCCCCCAGTGCCAGTAAAAATGCCCCCAGTGCTCCTGTGCCATTAAGAAATGCCCCCAAGTGCCAGTAACAAATGCCCCCAGTGCCAGTAACAAATGCCCCCAGTGCCCCCGTGCCATTAGGAAATGCCCCCAAGTGCCAGTAACAAATGCCCCCAGTGCCAGTAAAAATGCCCCCAGTGCTCCTGTGCCATTAAGAAATGCCCCCAAGTGCCAGTAACAAATGCCCCCAGTGCCAGTAAAAAATGCCCCCAGTGCTCCCATGCCATTAAGAAATGCCCCCAAGTGCCATTAAGAAATGCTCCCAGTGCCAGTAAGAAATGCCCCCAGTGCCCCCATGTGCCAGTAAAAATGGCCCCAGTGCCTGTAATTGTGCCCCCAGTGCCAGTAAAAATGCCCCCAATGCCCCCTTTTGCCAGTAAAAATGCCCCCAGTGCCCACATGTGCCAGTAAAAATTCCCCCAGTGCCTGTAATAATGCCCCAGTGCCCCCTTTTGCCAGTAAAAATGCCTCTAGTGCCCCCCATGTGCCAGTAAAAATGCCCCCATGTGCCCCCAATAGAGCTCCGGTCCAAGACTACAACAATAAAAAAAAATAAACACTTATACTTACCTCCATGGAGCTGGCAGCGATGCGATGCAGGCCTCTTCCGGCCTGTGTCCCGCGCTGTACAGCTCAAGCGGCGCAATGACGTCATCGAGCCGCCTGAGCCGGCCTCTGATAGGCTGCAGGCCTAGTGCCTGCAGCCTATCAGAGGAATGGGCAGGGGAGACGCCTCTCCCTCCCCTGCCCCGCAGTACAGGCATCTGTATACAGATGACTATGGAGATGAGCGCTTCCACAATGGAAGCGCTCATCTCCCTCTGCCCCGCCGCCGCCCGCAACTATGCGCAGGGCCGCGCCGCACCTGCCTAATTGGCGGTGCGGCCCTGCAAGTGGCAAGGGGGGTCCTCGGGGCCCCCCTGGCTTAGGGGCCCGGTCGCAACTGCAACCGCTGCGACCCCTATAGCTACGCCACTACCTGGTTTAATAGGGTTGATCATGGTGACAGGTGTTATTTTAAACAGCATGATTAATTCAGGCTATATACCTGGTTTGATAGGGTTTATCATGGTGACAGAGTCTCTTAAAGTGTCACTGGAGGTCTATCTCCTATTATACATAGACCTCTTGCTATAATCATTTTTTTCTTCTTTATATTAAGTAATAAAAGTGAAATTTTAATTAAGCGAAATTGTTTAGTGTGACTTTGGGATTTTTAGCTTTCTCATCAGTGAAGGAGACCTTTCCTGCAGTGATCTCCTCCAAAGAATGGGATGAGCGATCGCTAATGCCATCGCTCATTCCCATACAGAATCATTGTTTGCCGGCAGCAGAGGCCAGTTACACAGGACAATCTGCTTCCGGCAAACGATTTAGATGTCTACACAAATGATCCAGTTACCCCATTAACAAGAGTTTTGCTCATTCATCGGGTAATTAGTCGCACCTTTACCCTGCCACTATGTTAGTTACTATGAATGCTCGTTAGTGATTACCTGGTGGCTTCTCGGACAGTGTAGAAGGCCATTAAGTCAATATTCTTTGATATTGACTTGATTTGATATTCCTCTGCAGCTGCTGCTTGATATCGAGGGCTGGTGCTTAGTTTACTGAAAACTAATACACCAGAGCCTGTCTCTTGCTCTGCATTTCTCACTTGTTTTCTATGTGAGGACAACCACGCTATTACTCATTTATCAATCTGAAATACGCCTAAATTAGGCGTATTTCAGGCGCAGATTGCGCTGCATCGGTTAGTGGCAGGACAATCTGTCTTACATTTAAAACTGGCAGAGGATTCACTGAAGTTATGAATAGGCCGGCGCCTCTTCATAACTTTGGCGGATCCACAGCCAGCTTAGGGCTTTATTAAGCCGGCGTTTTAGACAGTCTTTTATAATAAATGTGCCCCTTAGTTTTCATTTATCAAAATTAATTTCATGTAGCAGATTACCAACTTTCTGTAATTTTTTTCAATCAAGTTGAATCTTAAGTATTCTCCATAATTGTGTGCCAACAGCAAAAAAAACCCCTACATTCTACTTTTTATTCCAGCCACAACATAATTACAAGATTAAATTGCATTCTTTCTCCACTGAAGTCAGTGGTTACAAAATGATACACCTTAATCGTGAAGTAAAAAGCTCTAGAATTGCCTCAATAATGCACATACAAAAATGTTTTGATGGTATTTTAGAACATGATGTCCTTTATGCAAAGCAAAGGGTGAGCCAACATTATGGACACACTGGTGCAATTTGTAGAAAATTGACTTCCAATGTGGGAAAGTATTAATGTAGAGAGAGGCTGCATTATTTGGTGGAGGAGATGTTTTTGACCAACATTTTTAAATCTGCCATATTGAATTCATCTCATGTTTTTCCATGAGATTTGTCAGTCTTGGCTAGAATTTATTCAGAGACAGACTAGAAGTGTTACTTTTGTCCTATCTTTACCTGAGTTAAAGAGGACCTTTCATGGGATTATGTGTTAGAAACTGGTATGCTTACCAGATAGGCGCCCCTACAGAAGCAAGCACTTTTAATTTCAAAAACACCCCTCAATTCCGCCGCTGTGTCCCCCGCTGTTTTTGGCGCTTCATATGTCAATTTAGACCATCGATACAGGCGTCTCCTTCTTAACCCATTGAGAAAACCAAATGTCTCCTCCTCCCTGTACCAGTGGTCTAAATTAACATATCAGGTGGCAAAAACAGCAGGGGACACAGCGGTGTAATGGAGGGGTATTTTAGAAAAAAAATACTTACATCTGTAGGGGCCACACTATCTGGTAACCATACCAGTTTCTAACACATAATCCCATGAATTGTCCTCTTTAAGCTAGGACAATATCTACTAAAGTACTTTACATTCTGCCGGATACACTTCATTAGGTCACATTTCCGTTTTTCACTGATGTGTGCTATACACATTTTCAGTGGACGGCACGAGAAACCATTATTTTTAATGTGTTTGTTCACACATTTTTTACTGAAAAAAAAATCATGGAGACATGCACTACTTTGGTCCATTATGTCCATTGAAGTTGGTGGGTCTGTGAAATATCACAACACATATGACATCCATGTTTTATCCATTTTTCACTGACCACTGGTAGGAGATGCTCTGGAAAAATAATTTTCAGCTGAGCAGAATATGAATGACACATGGAGGGCAAAAAATGGACACACAGACCAAACACAGATTCTTCACGGACATCTTCATGGATGAAAGATGGATGGATTTTTCTACGATCATCAAATGTACACGGAAATGTGAACGAGGTCTTAAACGTTTAATCTAGTCTTCATGAACACACTGAAGAATTGCAGGTGATACTGTACTTCTTCACAGCAATATAGGACGTGCCATTTCAGGAGAGCCATATTGTAGGCTATATAGAGGCACATGGGAACCCAGAAACTCTGTACAGAGCTGTAGAGACTTCTGTGATTTTTTGTTTTTCATAAAAAAAATTCTGTATGCTTTCTTAGGAAATCTAAGATGTAGTAGGGCAATATAGAAGTCTATAGCTGCAATATTACAACTCTTCATCTGCATAGTGGAGGTTGTATGGCGCTCTTTTAATGTCCACTCATGCAAGTAAAATTATTTCATATTATATCAAATTTCATGACAAGACCCTTCACATAAAAGTCAGGTTAATGTGTTTTTCCTTTGAACTAATTTTATTTGTATGAGTTTCCTTTAAACTTGTCACTTTTGATTCATTAGATTTCATCCGAGCTCCAAGGCAGGTTAAACCTGAAACCTCTGCTATAAAAAAGTGGTTAAAAATGGGCTACAAAAAATAATGAGAGAGCTTGTATTATGAATTCCTTCAAGACGTAGGATGTTCATTAGTGAAAAGATTTGGAGACATCATTTAAGTAGAACTTGAAGGGACTGTCTCTTGTCTACAAGAATCCCTAATGAAGTCCCAGAAATCAAATGGAATATTCTGCCTCTGGAGACATACTAGAAATAAGTGTACTTTTCATTATCTATAATCCAGCAAGGCTTGTAATATCTACTTATGTTAAAATTACAGCTGAATTTTAGAGTGACATTAGAGGGTTTGTGTTGGTGATCACGTTACCATAGTGTGCATTTTATATTACAAAATAAAAATGTAGATTCATACACTATGCAAGAACTTTCAGCCTCAAAAATGCAGAGCGGTGGAATAATGTATGGACAGTGAGACACTGCCAGACAGCCCTCCCTATGAGAGCCTATAAATGCATAACAGATTATTGTTAAAATCAAGTTAACTCATTCATTTTTTACACATTTAGCAAGGGATTTAGTCAAATAGGAGCAGAACATATGTGTAAAGGAAAGACAATAGAATGTGTTTGCCCTGAACTACAAGTACATAATGTAGAAACTTAGAATTCGCCATTCAGTAATCCATAAAATCTGATAATCTTGTACCTTCAGTGCAAAAAGGCAATAAAATGTGGAATTTCACTCATAAATAAAAAATTGAAAGTCAATTAGGAAATGTGTTTAAAATATTTAAGGTTGGCATTGTTTTTGGCTTTCATTGTGATGAACTTAATGTTGCACCCGCTTTTGAGTAAAAGGACACTTTTTCTTTAAGGGGTTCTCCAGGCTTTTTATATTGACGACCTATTCTCTCTATTCTCAATATCAGATTGGCAGCTGTGTGAGGAGACGCGCGCTCAGTGTGCACGTGCCGTTTCCCTTCTCTCTTCCTCAGTGTGCACGTGTCTCCTGAGAGAAGGGAGACACTTGCACACTGCGGGCGCCTTCTCCTCATACCGCTAATTGGTGGGGGTGCCAGGATTCGGACCCCCGCTGATCTGATATTGGTGACCTATCCTGAGGATAGGTCATCAATATTAAAAGCCTGGAGAACCCATTTAACTATGTTTGTGTGCGTACTGCCTCTCATTATTGTATTTTTAGGGGAAAAGATAAAAACCCTGCATTTTTAACATTATCTTGTGGGATTTAGCAACATGATAACTTTATTCTGTGGGTCACTACAAATATGATAGTGCCAAATGTGTGGGTGTATATATATTTATATATATATATATATATATATATATATATATATATATATTTTTTTTTATTATTATTTATTTATTTATTTTTTTCTTTCTTTCCTCCTGCAGGTTGTCAGCTCCGCAACTGCCCTCCCTCCTCCTATAGACTGAAGAGGGTAGGACTGCTTTACCTCATATCTCAGGATTTGTAACAGCTAGAGATATGGTTAGAAATAAGGTTGTCAGTGAATGCAGCTGAAATTAAAAGTAAAAGCAGGTTTCACTGCTTTCACTTTTGACTTGATTTCTAACAGCTAAATCTCCTGATGTATTGGAGATAATGCTGTGATGTTTGAAAGCATTGTGGTTGTCTGAAAGCTTGGAATGCCAGTCTTCAAACAAGACCAGTACCCATATCTCTAGCTGCTACCAATCTAGAGATATGAGCAGCTAAAGCAGCCCTCACCCTGCTGCCCAAGCTCTGCTGGGGCTGAACTGTTAAAGGCGTTGTTCCATGAATAATATTCTACAGTTTTCAGACCAGCACTTGGATCTGAATACTTTCGTAATTGCATGTAATTAAAAATGTATTATAGCTACTGAGTTATTCAATCAAATCTGTCTATATTGGTTTTTATAATTTATCTGTCCTGCTCACTGAGATGGAAGCAAATGCTCAGTTCCTTCCTTCAACTGTCACCAGCTACAGCATGCAGGACACATCCTCTGAGAAAAGACACACCCCTGAGCTGTCAACTTAAAGTAAATCTAGTAGAACAATTGGAGCAATAAATGGGAAAATATCTGGATCCATGTGAGGTACAGAGCTGGTTCTAACATTGTTAGAAAGAGGTTTTCATGTACTAAAAGTCCTTTTCTCAAAACCTGGGCAGAGCTTGGGCAAAACTGTTTGGTTAATAAAGGGGTTTCTGGGACTTAGCTACTAATGGCCTATCCTCAGGATAGGTCATCTTTATCAGATTGGTTGGGGTCTGACACTCTGTGGGAGTCTGCTGACTTAGTTTCTGGCCTCAGTGTAGTTTCCACTGCCCATAACACCTGATCTGATAGTAATGACTTATTCTAAGGGCAGGCCATCAATTTGTATGTACCAGAAAACGCTTTTAAGTAAAGATGGTTGCATAATTAGGAATATGATTCACATCACAACTTTAAGACTTTTGCAGACTTTCCCTGTAATAGCTAAGAAACTGGAGAATGAAAATGTAACCCTTTAAATGGAGTCTGCCAACTGCTTCTCTCACGTCCAACTACTCGAATAGCATTATAGTTTATGTATGCAGTTCACAAATTATACTTTTGTCTGCCTTCTCTCCAGCTGAAAAAAAAACACGTTTGAAGTGACATGCTAATTAGCTTATAGGTACCCAGGGGTTTTTTCTATTGCTGCAAGTGCCCAGGCGTTTTGGCGTTACTGGTCAATAACTTCTCGCTCCACAAAAGATAGGACATGTCCTACACTTAGCTGCAACATGCAGAGCACGGACCGATTGAAGTCAGTGGGTCTGCACTGTGATGTGATATGCATATGGCCAGTAACCGTGTTTTGCAGAACTGAGGTTTGCGGACCACAAAGTACTTATGGTTGTGTGTATGTGTCCTTAAGGGGATCTTTCAACAGCTTTATGCTGCTAGGTTCTAATAGCTCCAGCGCATGTCATTTTTAGGAAAACAGCTGGGGCAGTTAAAAAAGTGACCCAGTATTTTGCTAAGGGGGGTCTGTCACTAGTTTATGCTGCCCTTTTATAGGACACAGTAAACTTCTGTTCTGTGATTAAACTGTAACTAACACTTCAGTTCTTAGAGCAGCCTTTTTCTCTGTAACCAGGATCAGAGGTAGCTCCAATCCCCACTGTTAACCCTTTCATTGTCACAGCCTGTAACCACAGAATGATCAAAGGGGAATCCCCCTCTGACTGGGTCCCAGTAAGCCTTCTGCAGTATAGAAAGGACCTCAGGACTGTAAATTCAATAATCCCGCTTTTAGGGCACACTAGTGTTGCCCTAACCTCAGTATAATGTATTAGCATACAAGAGTATGCTAATACATTATAAGTATAAAATCATTTTGACAGTAATTTCTTAATGGGAATACAAAATGTAATTTAAAAATGAATAAAAATTGAGCAAATTAAAATAAAACTCACAAAAATAATAAAGAATACGTGATTTTTTTCATGTTATTGTGCATACTGTACTTTACTTAAAAGTAAATATACATGACCAAAATAACCTGAACAACACATTTAACATTTAACAATTTATTCAGTGTAAAATACAGTGTGTACAGTGTCAACAATAAAAAAGCCACGTCAAAAAACACAAAAAAGAATATAATTTACAAAGTAATTTATATCTACTCTCAAATCACACCAAAAAGGGAATTTCTTTCACATAAAACTAGGCCATATACATTCTTGTCAATGAAAAAACAAAAAAAAAGTTATGGCTACTCAAACATGGAGCGGCAAAACTGGGAAAAAGGAGCTGGTCATTAAGGGGTTAATGTTGATTATTTAACTTTAAGTGGAAATGCTCCTGACATTCATTTCAGGTTGTCATTCTCAGCATGTTTTTTTTTTTTTTGTCCAAAACGAGATAAAAGCATAATTACAATGGCAGATTATGCTGTATATAAACCCAATGTGTTCCACGGGAAAAAGCATTATAAAGAAAGAGAACACGGGAAAATAACACATAAGATGCAGTAAGGTATTGGCAACCCCATATCTGACATGTCAGACATTATGGAGCACTTACACCTCATTATCCAGTATTTATCATTAGCGTGCATGCGCTGGCATAAAGCTTTTAAGAGAGAATGAATAAGTAAATGAACAACCCGCACACTAAGTAGCACAGAACTGCTGGAATAATACTTGCAATACCCAGAGAGCATAGCGCTACGCATATTTACATTTTAATGCATATTTATGGAGATATTTTTATGAGAAAGATAATTGAGGCATTCAGCCTGGTGCATTATGATGTTGGTGACAGGGATACAAAGTCAGCAGTGCTTTTGCAGAGCGAATATTTGTTTTTCCCTTAGCTTTACATGTTGCTGTTTCCATTTATAAGACCGGCTATTTCCATATCCATGCACACTGATGAAGATGAGCTAGTTGACTCTATGGTTAGGCTTGGTGCAGTTATTTTTATGCGTACACCAAGCTGTTAGGAGCCTTTCATACGATCACCCGGCAGTATACTTTATCATCAGTCCTATTCAGGTACATATGTAAACTTTTGCTGTGGATGTGACGTACAGTACTCATCATAAAAGACTAATAGAGAAGGTATGTATCAAAGCTAGAGAACAGCAATCACAATTCTCAGGAGATACCTTCTCTTGGTCTAGTTTTTTCTCTACGTTGAAAAATATTCTGTCAACAAAAAGATAATAAATGTATCTATTCTTTTTTCCAGGTTAAGAGTATCTTAAAATTCGACAAGTATTTCCACAGCTGAAATCCAAGGCTGACCCTCATTTCTATACCGCAGTTGTGCAGGCGATCTGCGCAAGGATTAGCTCCATTGCCATTCAGTGGGTGTAATGTAACGTGAATTCAACAGATTTGAGAAAGAATAAGCTTATGCAGGCTTAGTCAATAAATACTAAGTGATTAAATATAAGATAAAACAGATAAATTACATACAGAATAGTAAAAAGTAAATAATCATCCCTAGCCTAAATATAGGGTAGGGATCCAGTCGGCCATGCTATAACACATGGCTGTCTACCACGTTATAACACATGACCCACACCTCAGGGTGTACAAGAGATAGGGCAAACAATACTTACATCCTACCTAGTATGAAGTGCCTGGTCAAATCCCAATTAATTGTTAGTTTAGACCACAGTTATTTCCATCAGCCCCCACCTCTAGTGTGCATCACGCATGTCTCTGAGGTCACTCAGGACTGTGGTCATGTCAGCACAATGGGGGATGAGTACTACATTTACACAGAATGATAAAAACAGAATTAAGGAACAGAACCGATCAGCACTTAAAAATATCCTTACAATACAGTGGGGCTGATCTTCTATATTTCTGAAATAAGTATAATTTTTCCCCCACACAGACAAAAATCCATGTAAAATTTTGGTTGCATGTAAATGGGCCTGCAAAACCCTATTCACATATATGAGATAAAATATTCTAATCGGATTTCATTTAAATTTCAGTGCAGAATCTGTACTGAAATCACTTAATTTAAAACACTGATGCTGAGGAAGGCACTGTAGGATTTAACGCCTGGATTACTAAACCTGGCCATACATTCTAAATAGGTGTCAACTGATATCTCTCCCGACCCTCCACCTTTGACCGAGCGTAGGTATGTTCTGAATGTAGGTAGGATGATGCCAGATGCCTCTGGTGACGGCTTATATCTCTGAGAACAAAAGGTTTGTACATGTTGGAATCCAACATGATGGGACCTTCTCTCCCCTGAAATCTATCTGAGAGTCGAGAGGGCCCTATCCCATTAGATGGTCATCTGATGGGTTTCACTGACATACGTCCAATATACAGTGGGGGAAAAAATATTTAGTCAGCCTCAAATTGTGCAAGTTCTCCCACTTAAAAAGATGAGAGAGGCCTGTAATTGACATCATAGGTAGACCTCAACTATGAGAGACAAAATGAGAAAGCAAATCCAGAAAATCACATTGTCTGATTTTTAAAGAATTTATTTGCAAATTATGGTGGAAAAAAGTATTTGGTCACCTACAAACAAGCAAGATTTCTGGCTCTCACAGACCTGTAAGGTCTTCTTTAAGAGGCTCCTCTGTCCTCCACTCATTATCTGTAGTAATGGCACCTGTTTGAACTTGTTATTAGTATAAAAGACACCTATCCAGAACCTCAAACAGTTACACTCCAAACTCTACTATAGTGAAGACTAAAGAGCTGTCGAAGGACACCAGAAACAAAATTGTAGACCTGCACCAGGCTGGGAAGACTGAATCTGCAATAGGCAAGCAGCTTGGTGTGAAGAAATCAACTGTTGGAGCAATAATTAGAAAATGGAAGACATACAGATGTAGCAGCACTAGCGATCACAGGAGAATCGCGTGAGCGAAGAAAAATATCGTAAATAGAGTTCGCATCTGATGATTTGTACGCTAATGCTATTCATTGTACGCTAATGCGAATGCATTCGTATGCTAATGCTATGCATTGTACGCTACTGCGTATGCATTCGTATGCTAATGCTATGCATTTTACGCTACTGCGCACACATTTGTATGCTAATGCGTATGCATTTGTATGCTAATGCGTACGCATTTGTATGCTAATGCGTACGCATTTGTATGCTAATGCGTACACATTTGTATGCTAATGCATACGCATTTGTACGCTAATGCGTACCAATTCACTTAAGCATACTTTTACTGCGAGTGAAAGAGGAGATGTCGCAAATTCGCTATGCGAAAACAGTGATCGCTAGGGCTGCTACATCTGTACAAGACCACTAATAATCTCCCTCGATCAGGGGCTTCATGCAAGATCTCACCCCGTGGGGTCAAAATGATCACAAGAACTGTGAGCAAAAATCCCAGAACTACACGGGGGGGGGCCTAGTGAATGACCTGCAGAAAGCTGGGACCAACATAACAAAGGCTACCATCAGTAACACACTACTCCGCCAGGGACTCAGATCCTGCAGTGCCAGACGTGTCCCCCTGCTTAAGCCAATACATATCTGGGCCCATCTGAAGTTTGCTAGTGAGCATTTGGATGTTCCAGAAGAGTATTGGGAGAATGTCATATGGTCAGAT
The DNA here is from genome assembly GCA_900303285.1 of Rhinella marina. Classification (NCBI taxonomy): domain Eukaryota; kingdom Metazoa; phylum Chordata; class Amphibia; order Anura; family Bufonidae; genus Rhinella; species Rhinella marina. The sequence goes on from ONZH01023376.1 coordinate 125,392, forward strand.
GAAACCAAAGTAGAACGTTTGGTAGAAGCACAACTCGTCGTGTTTGGAGAAGAGCGAATGCTGAGTTGCATCCAAAGAACACCATACCTACTCTGAAGCATGGGGGTGGCAACATCATGCTTTTGGGCTGTTTCTCTGCAAAGGGACCAGGACGACTGATCCGTGTACATGAAAGAATTAATGGGGCCATGTATCGTGAGATTTTGAGTGCAAACCTCCTTCCATCAGCAAGGGCATTGAAGATGAAACGTGGCTGGGTCTTTCAGCATGACAATGATCCCAAGCACACCGCCAGGGCAACGAAGGAGTGGCTTCGTAAGAAGCATTTCAAGGTCCTGGAGTGGCCTAGCCAGTCTCCAGAGCTCAACCCCATAGAAAACCTTTGTAGGGAGTTGAAAGTCCGTGTTGCCCAGTGACAGCCCCAAAACATCACTGCTCTAGAGGAGATCTGCATGGAGGAATGGGCCAACATACCAACAACAGTGTGTGCCAATCTTGTGAAGACTTACAGAAAACATTTGACCTCTGTCATTGCCAACAAAGGATATATAACAAAATATTGAGATGAACTTTTGTTATTGACCAAATACTTATTTTCCAGATAAAATACTTATTTTCCATAATTTGCAAATAAATTCTTTAAAAATCAGACAATGTGATTTTCTGGATTTGTTTTCTCATTTTGTCTCTCATAGTTGAGGTCTAACTATGATGTCAATTACAGGCCTCTCTCATCTTTTTAAGTGGGAGAACTTGCACAATTGGTGGCTGACTAAATACTTTTTTCCCCCACTGTAAATGGGGGCCTCGATTTTCAGACATTGCTATATCCATTATGAGTGGCAGAAAGTCTATATTACAACAAAAGTATGTTAAAGGAGTTATCCAAGACTAAGGCCCCTTTCACATGGGCGAGATTTCCGCGCGGGTGCAATGCTTGATGCGAACGCATTGCACCCGCACTGAATCCTAACCCATTCATTTCAATGGGGCTTTTCACATGAGCGATAATTGGTTCCCATCATCTGAACATTATTAATGTCTCTAGTGGCCAGATGCCCCATGCTGAGGTGAATCAATTTATAGGAAGGGCTTATACGACAACACTTCATTGAGGCCTCCTGGAGTGATGGATTTCACTCTGAAAATCCATCTTGCTTCCGATTTGAGGATTGTCTGATTCCAGTTGCCTCCTCTTTTTGGTGGGGGTATATGTTGTATGCCTATAAATTTCAGAGATGTCATGTCACCCCCATGTATCAAGTTCATATGATTCGCTACGGATGTATCTTTTTTATTTTTGGTGTCATTATAATGGTCCCTTATCCTGTGGCGAAATTCTCTCTTTGTTTTACCAATTTAATCCTTTGGGCAGCTACATTGGGCTAGATAGATCACCCCGGTTGAATGGCAATTTATGAAATCATAGATCTTATACATAATGCCAGTTTGTGAACTCCTAAAGGTCTTTGTGACCTGCACTGCAATTGTGTGCAGGCTACACAATTTCCACACTTAAAGGTACCCACTGGACACCGTGTCAGCCAGTTCTCACTTTTGGAGGGGGTTTATAGTGACTGTAGACCAGTCTGTCTCTGATATTCCGTCCTTTGCGATACGTAATTTGGGGGTATGATGAAATGATGTCACTCAAGTCTGGGTCAGCACATAAGATATCCCAATGTTTGTGGATGATCTGTCTCACTTGTTTGTGTGCATTATCAAAACCCTCAATAATCCTTATAGTCTGTTTGTCAATTACTTTCTCTTTTGGGATTAGTAATGACTCCTGTTTGGAAGTACAGGCTGCTTCAAAGGCTGAGGAAAATATGCCTCAAAACATTATCCCTTAGGAGTACAGATATACATGAGATAACCTACAACCCCAGTCTCCCAATTAGGAGAACCAGAAAAAGTACTCAACACAACAGAATTACATAAAATATAAAAAGTAATAATTCATTGGTATAGTGCATAAAAAATATATATATCAGAAACAATAATGAAAAAAATAGGACACAAAAAAGAACCCCAAAAGTGCTGGTTAGAGTCATAGGCTAAAAGGGAAAATACCGCATCTCCCCATTCGATGTAACACATGTCATAATAAGGGTAAGCATAGTCATAATAGATACCTATTACACTAAAATGTGACCTAAGATAATAATAGTGGCTATGTACAATATAAATACTCAGCCACACAGGGATATAACCCAGAAAAGAAGAGGGCCCAAGGGTATAAAAACCCTAATGACAATTAACATTATAACCACCATTAAACTTACCCATAGACATGATGGGGAGAAAAAAAGCGGGTCACCCAAATAGCCACCAAACCTCTACGCGCGTTTCGCAATGAAAGCTTCGTCAGGAGGAGACACCTCCCAGAATCTGACCCCTTTTTATAGCTCGTCAATAAGACACAGGATAGGCATAACTGTAAGTGGCGTACATCGGCACAGCGCCGGAAGATGATGCGGCCAGAGTGACACGCCGCGGCGTCCAAGACGTCAGGGGGAGGAGTGAACTGCAATATACGCAGAACCGTCCTCTTCTCAAGGCCCAAACAGACGCCACTTCGTGACCACCGGAACGCAGTGCATCCTCCGTAATAACGGCCCAGCACACATATAAATGTGACTGTGAACCCAATACTATGAATGAAATGAATAAGACCCATTAAGGGAATACTACTATATGTGACGTGAAAAGACTTGTGACAAATATCAGAATTATACCAAATATCACAAATATACATTAATGTGTAAAGAAAAACAATGTGCCCAAATTTGTGCCAAAGCAGCTGAAAAACTGATATAATGTCCATAAAACAGTAGTGAAAAACAACCACACATGAGAAAAACATCTATAAAAGTATCATAAAATTAAATCCTGTGTTTTCACTATTTCTTGAAGATTGTATATCTAGAATTCACGAAGAGCCAAAAGTACATCAGAGGACGGGTCTAGGATCAAATATTGTATTCAGCAATTCTACAAAATTAAAAACATAGAACACATAAATATAACAATTAAAATTAAAAATATAGAAAAATCACAAAAAGGATTTGAAACTCAGAGCCTCATTCAATCCCTCTGGAGACACTGTATCCAGAAGGACCATCCATTTGGTCTCTTTTTGTAGCAGACATTTTTTAATATTGCCACCTCTGATACCCAATCTTACTCGGTCTATCCCTCTAAACTGCAGCCCAACATCTTTGATTTCTGCAGCAGTCCTAATATCTTTAATGTGTTCCAGGATCCTGACCTTTAAAGCCCTAGTTGTCATGCCGATGTAAATTAAATCACAGGGCACTGAGCATAGTAGACTCCTTCTGTGTTACAAGAAATATGATGTAAAATTTTGTATATCTTATCACCTTTCGAATTTGGAAAGGATTTACATCGAAGGACATATCTACATGCGGTGCAATGTCCACAAGGGACTGAGCCCCAACTAGGGCCTTTATTGCCAAAAATACCCCCAACTTTTAGTGCCACAAAATGGCTTTGAGTCAAAAGATCTCTCCGATTTTTAGACCTTTTCCAGGTCATAATGGGTACTGGAGAGATCTGACCACGTAGATCCCGGTCAACGAGTAGCACTTGCCAGTGTCTGTTGAGAATGGTTTGTATCTGCCGCCATTGATGATTGAAACCCGTGATGAATCTTGGGAAATTTATACTATCACTTGGAGATTTTTTCAACCTCCCATTCAAAAGAGAGAGTCTCGAAACATTTTTCGCTCTCACATACCCCATTTTGATAGATTTCTCTGAATAGCCTCTGTCCCTAAAGCGTTGGCCAAGATCCTTGGCTTGACGCTCAAAACGGTCATCATTTGAACAGAGTCTTTTGATTCTATAAAATTGGCCTGTTGGAATAGCCCTCATAACTTGTGGGTGGTGAGAGGAAGAAAAATGCAACAAAGAGTTGGTGGATGTGGGCTTCCTGAAGACGTCTGTCTCCAAAAAAAAAACCCTCACCAACCACAATCTGTAAATCGAGAAAATCAATGCATGTAGTGCTCCAATGCCAGGTCAAGCGGATGTTGAGATCATTCATATTTAAGGTCTCCAAAAGTTTTCGAAATGCGACGCCGAGCCCTGCCAGATGAACAAAACGTCGTCTGTATATCTCGACCACGAGACCACGGCGTCATGACCCATTGTATCCATCACTACTTCCCTCTCCCACAGCCCCAGGAACAAATTGGCATATGAGGGCGCACAAGTCGCCCCCATAGCCGTTCCCCAGAGCTGCAGGAAGAGGCGGTCCTTAAAAGTAAACACATTATGGTTCAAAATGAACTCTAGAAGTATCATGATAAGATCTATCAACATATTATCCACATTTGTCATCTGTAAAAAGGTCCTTGACGCCCGTAGCCCGTGGTCGTGACATATAGAAGTATACAGGGACTCGACTTCGCACGTGACCAAGACCATGTCAGCGTCCAGATGTACCCCATCCAGACGCCTCAGCACATCAGACGTGTCCTTTACAAAAGAGGGTAAAGTCTCCACACATTTTTGCAGATAAAAATCCACAAATCTGCATATAGTTTCACAGAGACCCCCAATCCCCGCCACAATAGGCCTCCCCGGAGGTCTAATCAGATCTTTATGCACCTTTGGAAGTAAATAAAATGTTGGAAGCACCCGAAAATCAGTAGTCAGGCCCTCCAACATTTTAGCACTAATAATGCCTTGTTGATGTGCATTTCTTAAGATCTCATCAAGTTGGTCCTTGTAACTGGGAAGGGGGTTAGTCTCTAATTTACGATAGCAGCATCCATCATTAAGCTGTCTAAAAGCTTCTTGTTTGTACATCTCCACTGGCCAAATCACAACACTGCCCCCCTTATCAGCAGGTTTAATAACCACATTTTTCAGGTTCTGAAGATCACGCAAATCTCTTCTCTGCTCCGCTGTGAGATTGTCTCTAATACCTCTATTATGTATCTTTGTCAGATCTTGTTTAACTAGTCTGACAAAAATCTCAACAGCAGGACATGAGGACATAGGGGGCCAGTGTTGTCATTGGCAATGCACATGGATGGGAAATTTAGATATATCCTCTGTCTGTACATCTTCCTGGAGATCCTCCAGGTATTGTATGGCCCGGAGCTCCACAGGAGAAAAAGAACTCCCCTCTCCAATTCTACCAAAATGTTTCTTGAATAATAATTTTCTGGCGAAGAGCTCCAAGTCTCTCACCGACGAGAAGTAATCAAACTTCTCAGTCGGTGAGAAAGTCAGACCCCTACCAAGCAGGGATAGTTGGGACTCCGTAAAGGGCATGTCAAATTTATTACCTTCACAGTCACTTTGGTTGCTTGTCTACCCGGTTGTTGGGTCCATTTTTTCTCTTTATAGAGGATGTTCTTAGACGCGAGGCCCATGCTTCCTCACCATCTTTTCCGCCAGATCCCCGGCGTACCTCTAAAAAAACGGTCCCCACATGTTGAATCACTAAAAGCTGATGTGCTTGAGGTAGACAAAGATGGAGCTCTAAGGCAATTTCCTTTCTGGCTCCACCGGTACACTTTTTTGTTCTGAAAATCCGCAAGATCCCTCTGAAACTTTTTTACCTTAAGATCTTTTATATCCTTCTCAGACTTTGAGAGTTCCACCTCCACCTCACCATCAAATCCTTCAAAAGCTTTCGGGGGCAAGGATTGTTGTAACTGTTCACGGGTACAATCAATTTCTTTTTCAATTTCTTCCAATGACCGTTTATCCACTCCTATCAAAAGCTCAACCAAAGTGCGTGAGCACTTGGTCAAAGCCTCTTCCCACTTCTCAACAAACACTGGGTCGCCCACCTCATAGGCCGGGAAAACCTGCACACGGAGACCTCTTGGGATAATTTCCCTCTGTAAATACTGTTCAAGAGTTGCTTTGTTCCACCAAACCTTGGTTCGTTTTTTCAACAGATCTTTGATCTTATATTTCAAATCCTTAATATTACTCGACTCAGTACCAGCACCTGAGGTTGCCCCAAAAATTGACCCGAGTTGAGTAGCCCAGGTCCTATCTCGCTTCCTGAAATCCATAAATCTGGAGGCAGAATCTGAAAACACAGATATAATGAATAACAACAAGGAAAATATGCCTCAAAACATTATCCCTTAGGAGTACATATATACAGTACAGACCAAAAGTTTGGACACACCTTCTCATTCAAAGAGTTTTCTGTATTTTCATGACTATGAAAATTGTAGATTCACACTGGAGGCATCAAAACTATGAATTAACACATGTGGAATTATATACTTATATTCTAGGTTCTTCAAAGCAGCCACCTTTTGCTTTGATTACTGCTTTGCACACTCTTGGCATTCTCTTGATGAGCTTCAAGAGGTAGTCACCTGAAATGGTATTCCAACAGTCTTGAAGGAGTTCCCAGAGATGCTTAGCACTTGTTGGCCCTTTTGCCTTCACTCTGCGGTCCAGCTCAACCCACATCATCTCGATTGGGTTCAGGTCTGGTGACTGTGGAGGCCAGGTCATCTGGCGTAGCACCCCATCACTCTCCTTCTTGGTCAAATAGCCCTTACACAGCCTGGAGGTGTGTTTGGGGTCATTGTCCTGTTGATAAATAAATGATGGTCCAACTAAACGCAAACCGGATGGAATAGCATGCCGCTGCAAGATGCTGTGGTAGCCATGCTGGTTCAGTATGCCTTCAATTTTGAATAAATCCCCAACAGTGTCACCAGCAAAGCACCCCCACACCATCACACCTCCTCCTCCATGCTTCACGGTGGGAACCAGGCATGTAGAGTCCATCCGTTCACCTTTTCTGTGTCGCACAAAGACACGGTGGTTGGAACCAAAGATCTCAAATTTGGACTCATCAGACCAAAGCAGAGATTTCCACTGGTCTAATGTCCATTCCTTGTGTTCTTTAGCCCAAACAACTCTCTTCTGCTTTTTGCCTGTCCTTAGCAGTGGTTTCCTAGCAGCTATTTTATCATGAAGGCCTGCTGCACACAGTCTCCTCTTAACAGTTGTTGTAGAGATGTGTCTGCTGCTAGAACTCTGTGTGGCATTGACCTGATCTCTAATCTGAGCTGCTGTTAACCTGTGATTTCTGAGGCTGGTGACTCGGATGAATTTATCCTCCGCAGCAGAGGTGACTCTTGGTCTTCCTTTCCTAGGGCGGTCCTCATGTGAGCCAGTTTCTTTGTAGCGCTTGATGGTTTTTGTGACTGCACTTGGGGACACTTTCAAAGTTTTCCCAATTTGTCGGACTTCATTTCTTAAAGTAATGATGGTCACTCGTTTTTGTTTACTTAGCTGCTTTTTTCTTGCCATAATACAAATTCTAACAGTCTATTCAGTAGGACTATCAGCTGTGTATCCACCTGACTTCTGCCCAACACAACTCATGATCCCAACCCCATTTATAAGGCAAGAAATCCCACTTATTAAACCTGACAGGGCACACCTGTGAAGTGAAAACCATTTCAGGTGACTAACTCTTGAACCCCAGTCTCCCAATTAGGAGAACCAGAAAAAGTACTCAACGCAACAGAATTACATAAAATATAAAAAGTAATAATTTATTGGTATAGTGCATAAAAAATATATATATCAGAAACAATAATGAAACAAATGGGACACAAAAAAGAACCTCAAAAGTGCTGGTTAGAGTCATAGGCTAAAAGGGAAAATCCATCTACAGCGGTAGTTCCACCCCTGCTTCTGTACTTCTAATTCTAATTCACTCCAAAACCGCCTTCCAAAACTGCACCAAGAAACCTAAACGTGTGGCTGTACCCTTATGGGTTTATGATGGGATTATTATCTGAGGTGAACTCAAGAATACTTAGCGTACATGTGGTAGTTCCCAACATATTTTGCAGCTACTGCTAAATCCCAGCAGGATAAACTCTGCAGTTAAACTATTCTTCTGGCTTAGCTATTTTTCTTTCCAATCAGTCTCACATGTATATCTAACTTTTGCACCTGCCATCTCAGACTTCTAAACAGTTTTACTTCTGCACTTATTGGTAGGAAATAGCATGAATTATTCAGCTAGGCAGAACAGTATAAGGGAATCCCTAAAGGTTCTCAATAAATCATCATCGATCTGAGCTATTTTAGCAATGTTGATGGGCCAAAACACACCTGCAACAGCCAACAGAGCAAACTGACTAAATCCATTTGCAGCCCTATGGCCCCTGGTTTATGGGGTTGTACTAGAAACACTCACCAGTTTAGCAGAGCTTGGAAATTTTGTCGGTGACCCCCTCCTCCCCAATTTAAGCTGCACTAGTTTCTTGATAGATGCAATTCCTCCAAAACTCAGCAATGTGAAATAACAGTCACTATGTTTTCAGAAAACATTTCATATGTCATAGAGACGTATCAAAAGTTTTCATCAGTGGGCATCCGAGCACTGAGATCCCCACCGATTGCTAGAATAAGGAGAGAAAACCTCTCGCGTAACGCACCCAAATCTATGAGCCCATCTCCATTCCATCTCCTGCAGTGAGGAGAGAAAGTGTGATATGTGCTTCTCTCTCCTGGTTCTAACAATCGGTGGGGATCTTAGAGCTCAGACACCCAATGATCAAAACTTGATATGTCACTATGTCATATCAGAAGCTTTCTGAAAACACAGTGGAGGAAATTTATCAAACTGGTGTAAAGTAGAACTGGCTTAGTTGCCCATAGCAATCTATCAGATTCCACCTTTCATTTTCCAAAGGAGGTGGGAAAAATGAAAGCTGGAATCGGATTGGTTGCTATGGGCAACTAAACGAGCTCTCCTTCACACCAGTTTGATAAATCTCCCCAGTAACTCCTTGAAGGAGTTCAAAACAGAAAGTAGTACAGCACTCGTGATTGCAGGTGAAAAAAGGTGAAAATTTATTCCATAGTCAGCAATCCAGATGATGCAACTTTTCAGCTAATTATTAGCCTTTTTCAAGTCTCAAGTCATGCTTGAAAAATGCTAATAAATAGCCGAAACCTTGCATCATCTGAATTGCTGACTATGGAATAAATTTTCACCTTTTTTCACCTGCAACCACGAATGCTGTCCTTCTATTATTGGGGACTGATTTGGACTCAGCCCCCTCTGGGTGTCCACCCTACCTCTTTTTTACTTTGGGGTGCTCTTTTTTTTTCCTTTAAGAACCTGTCCAGGATATTTCTTCTTTAAATTCTGCCCTACCCCTCCAGCAAGACCTATGAGGAGATCTATACTCCTGTCCTGTCTTCACTGAATTTCCTGTTACCACCTTTAAACTTCCTGGGTGGATGGGGTCATATGTGCTGCTGCAGACAATGATTGGCATCAGTGGTTGCGTGTCCCCAATTGGCATGTTACTGCTTGGTCATATGCTGCTTGGGGACATGTCACTGCTAAGACCAGTCATAGGCAGCAGTGTCACTCCATGACACTGTCCATGCAGGAAGTTTATGGAGGAACGTTCCCAACAATCTGGCCATGTAAATGGGATGCTCGTTCATCGGATCGGGTGATCCTGTCGTTCATGCAGGCACCAACAATCATGGCTTCTGGGCAGCAGATTATGTGGTCTAAACAGTGATCTGCTGCTCAGAAACCATGATTCTGTATCAGGATGAGAGATCGCAATAGTGATCCCTCGTCCTCGTACAATGAAGGAGAATACTGCATGTAAATGCAGCAGTCTTCTTCACTGAACGAGCAGCCAACTGTCTGGAAGGAACACTTACTTTCCGGCAATCAGCCACTCAGTTGGCCCATGTAAATCCAGCTTAAGTATAGATCTCTCCATAGGTTATGCTGATTGGGGAGGATTTAAAAAAATATACTGGACAGCCCCTCTAAGTATTAATTCAAATATCATGCTTTAAAAGAGTTAAATAACCGCTTTTACCGTGTATTGCATAAGCCATAAAGTCCAGTCAGTTCAAGGAGACCGTGAAGCAGATATTCTTCCTGTAGTTGTCAGAATACTGGACAAGCTTAGTGATTTTCTGCATCTAGTAATATTTTGGATTTCCTAAACACTGTAATTTTTGAAAATGGCTTTGAACATTGTGTTCCTACGTTTACAGTACTGGATAGTGCAGTGTGATAAGTAATATGTTGCTTGGGGACTCATTTTGTACTTAAAGTAACATTTAAGTACAGAAAGAAATAAAATATCTCTCCAGGCTTCAAATTGATGGTTATTAAGTTATCTCAGTGTAAAAAAAGGCATTTTTCTCAGAGTACATCTTCAGTCTTCTGGCTGAAATTTTCTGAAAGTTACTCCCACCAGATAATATTCAGAGAAGGGCGTAAACTGCAGGAAGAAATCAAATTTCTCTAACACAAAAAGACCCTTTTTTCTTGAGAATGACACTGTAGTGATGTATCGGCCTGACTCTTCACCCCTTTCCTTTTATTCTGTTTAATTTCACTAGATTCTGCTCCCTCCAGACTAGGATTTAACATATTTTAAATGAATACATCGAAAACCTATCCAAAATCAAATTTCAGATGGAAGCTGACACGATGATCAACTGAACATCATTAGGGCTGCCAACTTTTCCAACAAAAAATACCTACAATGAGTAAAAAGGGGTGTGTGATTTTGGGGGATGGCTTTGGGGGCATGACTTAAAACAGGATATTATCTGGCACCAATGGTTTTTTCATACGGATGCAGTTGAAACAGGAGCTGAAGCAAAATATCAGCAATTAATATTGCCAGTAAAAAACTTTTACCGGCACCAGGCTCTGGGTTTGAATACTGGCTGGTCCGATGGTTTTCTGGCTGGATGGCAACTCTAATCAACATTAGATAAACGGCTAATTTTAAGTACTGGCCTTTGGATCTGCAGGGGAAATATAATATTGCATTCAAGTCATTCAAATAAGTGGCATACCATGAGTTATATGGATGGGCCAAATCTACAAAAATGAGAGCCAGTTTGTTAGGGTTCTCCTAGCCTTTCTGCTGCCTGGGGCAAAAACTGAAAATGACAATTTCTTAAATGAACCTCTTCCCTCCAGCCCTTTGGTAAACATTACATACAGCTCTACAAAACATACAGGGTCATACCTCTTACATCCAGTAGACGTTCTCTTCCTTTATCTTCTCCTTTCAAACCAGATCGTCATGATGATTTCTTTCAACCATCTCTACAGAGTCTGTCGAACAGACATCTTAGTTTCTCACTTTTCTATCCTCCTCCACCTTTTGAACACCCCATCCTGCCACCTCTAATACTGTGCCCACTGTGCTGTCCAATACTATACTGCAGAAACAGATAATCCCCCTAAAAATAATAGTACCACACAGATAGTTCCCCTTCAATAATTATTGGCACAAAGTGAATATTTAGATATGAGCATTTCCACAATGTAAGCACTCTTTGCCCATGGCCCTTCTGCTGCCCCCTCTTGCCCCCACCTGGTGTTGCCTGAGGCAATTGCCTCACCTCGCCTCATTGGTGGTGCACTCCAGGCAGTGCTCTGTGCTGAATCATAGAGGGAGGATCCTGAGCATGGCTCCTTTGCTGGCTTGATTCATTTTTCCATTGCATTATACTCTGCTTGTTTCCAGGGGTCACAACCACCACTTTAGCTCAGATACAAGGTGTCCGGAATGGGAGCTTCTGCGCATGCATGCCTATGCATACTCCCATGGTCCAGGCCACCAGACAGGCCGTCACTTTTTTCTATAGTGTGCAAGCATGGCCACTGCTGGTGGATTGCAGGGTTGCATAACCCCTGGAGGCGAGCAGTGTATAATCTGATGGAAAAATCAATAAAGCCAGCAAAAGAAGCAATATGGACAATCACAATACATTTAGTAAGTGCCTTGTATTTACTTTCTCTACATGATAAATGACATTTGATGAAGTAAGACAACCCCTTTAATTCATTTAATTCCTTCCTTTTTCTAAACTTAGAAGTCCAATTGGCGGTCCTACTCAGTGATTGGCAGTTATCATTCTATGCACACTCATGCAAAGTAGGCTGCCAGTCTCTGAGTAGGTCCATTCACTGGACTCCTAAACATACAACGAGTAGGATTTAAATGAATAAAACAGTATCTCTTGAATTGTATTCAATTAAATGTCTGTTCATTCTGGGTTTAATGAGGCAGTCCTATCAGTGATTGACAGCCTTCCCTGCATATGACACTGAGTATGACTACCCGCAGGACTCATAAGAATAGAAAGAGATCTAAATGCATAAATTATAAATATTGCGATTTGTGAACCATAACATACATATGGTCGTGTGCATGTAGTCTTAAGTGATAATGAAATATACCTCTTTGATGATTTAAAAAAAAATATATAAATTCTTAGTAACATGCACAAATACCATATTATTCACTTTATAAGACACACTTTTCCCCTCCCAGATGTGGGGGGGAAATGGCCGCGCATAGGAGCAGGGAATGAAGCGCTGTGAGTGCTTCCTGTACTCACCCTCCCTGTTCTTCTTCCCTGGGGCTGCACTGCACTGGCGGTCCTGATCGCATATAGTGTCAGGACGTAGTGTGCACACTATGACCCGATGCTGCACACATAAAGGATGAAGGAGTACGTCTGACACGGAGGTCTGATAGGAGTCTGACATGAAGGCCTGATAGGATTCTGACATGGAGGTCTGAGGAGTCTGGCATGGAAGTTTGATCTGATGTCTGATGGGGGTCTTGCATTAAGGTCTAATGGGGGTCCGGTATGGAGGTCTGATGGGGGTCTGATGAGAGGTCCTAATATGGAGTTTGCTGTGAGGTCCTGATATGGGGGTCTGATATGAGGTCCTGATATGGGAGTCTGAACTGAGTTCCTGATATGTGGTTCTGACCTGAGAATCTGATATGAGGTCTAATGAAAAATATTCTTATTTTCCTGTGGTGCGTCAGGTGCATCTGATAACGTGAAAAATACGGTACATATTTATTTTTGCATTTTGGCTGGAAATACATGCTTTAAGTTAGAGAAGACCTATGTAAATAAAGTTTAAAGGAAACCTGTCATATCCGAAACACCCCCTGAACTAGAGTAAGTGGTATATAGTGTAAGTGATGCTGAATCCAAATATGTAATTTTTATCTTCATACTCACTTCCATTCTGACGCTGTGCTCCCACAAACCAGCAGTAAAATACATTGACAGGACTCTTCTTTGAGTCCTCTCCATTATGTGAGTGAGCACTGGAATCCACTGAGTGCATTTTACTGCAGGTTTGTGGGAACACAGCGTCAGAATGGAAGAGAGTATGAAGATAAAAATTACATAACTGGACTCGACGTCACATACACTATACACCGCTTACTCTAGTTTGGAGGGTGTTTCAGAGCTGACAGGTTCCCTTTAATCATGAACTAGTTATGCATGATTTCCTGTGTATAAACTCAGTGTCATTTTCAAGCTCTCCGCTTGCTGTCAAATCATCAAAATATTCAGATATTTTTCTGCTCTAGTCGTGCTCCCAGGTGAGAAGGGAACACACCTTTATCTATTCCAATCCCTGTCTATGAAATTCAGCACTGCAGGTTTGTCACCCATCCTGAATCAGCTGGAAAATTTAAGTTCACAAAGGATTTTCTACACTTATACACATATACTGTATCCAGGTCTCATATGCAAGAATTATGGGGGTAATTTATTTAGTTGCGCCGCAAACTGCGACTTCTCCTCGCTCACACCAGGTCTAAAATTGTGGGCATGGTGTGGGCAGGGGAAGGAGATGGGCTAAATGTAAGACGGCTAGGAAGCTCTTACATTTAGAACTGGCAGAGGATCCGCCGAAGTTAAGAAGAGGCCTGCGCCAGGTCTGTGGACAGCACAGCATTAAAACGAAGTGTTCGAACTAATCGACTTCGGATCTCTGACCCGAAGCTCGATTTGCTGAAGCCTAATAAATTGCAGGCTCAGTTTGTTGTTCTGTTAGCTTTAGATTGCACAGGACTAGGAGATAATATGAGACGCCTCATGTGAGTTTTAATGAAAGTTATATTTTTTACCTCCTTACATAGAAGTAAATAATCGTTGAGCGTTATTTTTCAGTAGCTTAGTTCAGGGCTCGTTCTCGGAGCCTTCTTTCTTCTCTCGTTAATAATTCTAGTATATCTTCATTCAGTCCCCCAGAGATTTAATGGGCTCACACATCCGGCAATCAGACACCAGATGCTCTTATATATGTCATTTACTAGGCAAAAATGAGTCAGTCCCAAGGGGTGCATTATTCTTTGTAATGAAACCATCAATAATTTCCTGTACTTCAATCCTGAGTACACTACTTTGTACTATTTTGCAGTGTTGATATCCAGCCATGCAAATATTAGTGTAAATTGAGGGGGAGGATGATTTTTCAGCAAGCTTCTCAATCATTACTGTAATTAGCAAAGAACGCGGCATGTAGGAAGTACAGTACCGGATTTACAGATCACAATTGATGTGATTAATGACATGGGCATGGGCAGACTTTATTCATCCTTTACAGTTTTTAATAAAGAAAAAAGTAGATGAAGTCTACTTTTTCTATGGATCGTTTCATTTCTATGCCATTTAGAGTGTCAGTTGTATCTTTGTTGTAGTCTGCTTTTTGGTCCCATGTGTCATTCCACAGTTTTCACAGGGTCAGACTTTATCTTGCTGAAACGTGAATTTCCTCCTGAGTTTTAGTCTTTGCATTCATCCCTCCTTCCGTTCTTCACGCCCAGTCTCTGCTTAGTAAAATACTGTGTACAAAGTGACTTCACTGAAGGGATGGTGCTTGCCAAGGAAGAGGCAGTGTTACGTTAATATTCAGCTAGGTCACTCTGATACTTTGATGTGTTTTTCCTTCATTAATGGACTCTTTCCAGCCCCATTGCTTACCGTCCAGTTGTATGCAGAGCTTTCCATGTCTAGAAGACTTGGTGGTGCACCTTCACTCCCATCTCAGCTGGTGAACTCTGGACTTCCTTCAGATTTTATATTGGCCTTATTGTGATTCACCCTTCTTCATGGCCTAATGACCAGTTTTATATGTTTTTTTTTTTTTATACGGTTGCCTATGAGGTTGATTACGTTCAGTTTACCTTTCGTTATAATTGATCCAACAATCTTTTCTGATATTTACAGATCAGGATTGCACTCTGTGTAGTATTCTTAAAGAGGAGTTGGTATGTACAACTATGCAGAACTATATATGAAATCTGGACACCCACTTTGCTTCTTTTGCTACTTTATTAAAGTTATTCACACTTGTGGCAAAGCTAATTCGGAGGGTGTTTTAGCAGAGAACAGCCTGCTGCAGTTCTCTGGATCCCGGACAGTACTGGGCACTGCCAGGCCCCATTGACTGTAATGGGATCCAGTGGGGATATGGCCACTCCATGGCATAAATTCTGGTATTCATTCGGACAAAAACTGTTGCGTGCTCCAATTTTCTGTCCAGCCGAATCCCGGCATTTATATCTGGGAGCATCCGGATCCCATTATAGTCAAAGGGGTCTGGCAGGCACTCAGTACCAATCGGCTATGCGGGAACCAGAGAACTGCATCAGGCTGTTCTCTGCTGGAATAGCCTACTGGATTACCTTTGCCGCAAGTGTGACACACAAGACTAGGATGAGTTGTGATATATTCGTTCATAAAGGCTTATGGATGGGTTACAATATTTCTTGAATTTATGTTTCAACTGACCTGAATAAAGAAGAAGTGTTTGGATTTCTTTATTTTATTTTTTAACTGTTGCTTAAAAGAGTTGTCTACTATTTTAATATTGATGGCCCATCCTCAGGGTAGGCCATCAATATCTGATTAGTGGGAATCCGACACCGCGCACCACCGCCAATTAGCTGTTTCAGAGCAGCTTGAGTGCTACAAGTTGGTGCCGAAACCAGACTCTGTCCATTGTGTAGTGGACTGAGGGAAGTAAAACATGGTATAAACTATGATATGGACTTTAATGCATTCCCCTAAATATAGACATCTTCACTGTTATACTGAAAAATCAAGCATATTGCACCAAACATACAGGTGCTTACTAGAGATGAGCGAACGTGCTCGTTACGAGCACTGTAGCGCATGGCTCCCCTGCGCAATGCCCGCAGGCATTGTTAGTTTTTTTTACTTAACTCCAGAATTCTGAGCTAAAATCATGACACATTTTTGCACACATTGGTCCAGATTTACTAATGTGTCTGCACCTAGAATCTTTGTAAATAATTGACACAAATTAGCACAGTTTGGCACAACAATGGCTTCTATAACTTTTTCCGACATGCTTTAAAAAGAGGTGCAGCTTTACAGGAAGGGTGCTTCATGGGAAAAAGTGAACTAAGATGTGACCTTTTGCACCAAAATTGCACCTCAATTCTGGTGTAAAATTCTGTCTTCAAGCAAACCAAAAGTTGGCATAGAGTTAGACAAAAATATCTATACCTGCATCATATCTATCACCCAGCCTTTGCACCTGTGATAAATCTGGTGCAGGTCTAGACAGTCTGTCTAAGATTACACCATCTATAGGTTTATTAAATCTGCCCCTCTGTCGAACCTTAAGTCACATAAATAAATGTAGTGCAAAGCATGTAAGACACTTTTTGGACACAAATTGCCCCAGACTTTTGGTGCTTTTTAATGCTTACCCACTGTTTTGACACAGTTCTGGTGGCATTTTATAGCAGTTTTTATTTTATTCGGAATGATTCCAATCGTGTATTGTAAAATTTTGTAAGGTGTACATATACAGCAATTTGGTTTGTGGTCTTTTAAAATATGTTTATGTGTTATATAAAATATAGAGTATATAATATAAAAGTTATACCCTATAAAAAAGGAAATGGGATAACTAACTGATCTGTGGGAGTCCGGCCAATGGGACCCCCACCATTACCGAGAACACAGGTTCTATGTTTTTGTCTTGATGAAGTGGGGGGCTAAGCATACACCCTGCTTCTCCATTCAATCTCTTTGGTACTGCTGGAAATACAGTACGTAGTACAGTGCTCATCTATTTCCGGAGGTCCCATAGAGAATGAATGGAGTGGCAGGGTACATGGTTGGCCTACTGCTCCATCAGGACAGGAACTTGGGACCCCTGTTCTCAGGATTGGTGGAGGTCTCAGTAGTCAACCCCCACGATCAGTTAGTTATCCCCTGTCCTTAGATAACTTTCATACTTGGCACAAACCCTTTTAAAGGACCAGTCAAATGATAAACATTTATGGCACATCCACAGAATATGCCATAAATGTCTGATAGATGCAGTTCCCTCCTCTAAGACCAGCACCTATCTCCACAACAGGTGTCCCCCAACACCTGTCTTGCTTGGTGACACAACTACTGTGAATAGAGAGGTGGTCGTGCATGCTCAACTCCCCCCAGTCACTTCTCTTAGACATTCATGGCATATACTGTGATTACGCTTC
This sequence comes from Rhinella marina, assembly GCA_900303285.1. Taxonomy (NCBI): domain Eukaryota; kingdom Metazoa; phylum Chordata; class Amphibia; order Anura; family Bufonidae; genus Rhinella; species Rhinella marina. The sequence goes on from ONZH01023376.1 coordinate 142,770, forward strand.
TATCTCTTGTTGGAGTAAAATTGTGCGACTTTTTAAACACCAGAGCAAACGTATTGTTTAGGCAAACGCATCATTTTTACGTTGTCCTTGACACTTGGGACTGGCGAAGGCTCTAGGGGGTAGGTGGGACCATCAGCCCCTGCAAATTCACAAGCCTTTACTCCAGCTTCTGGACTGGAGTAGATTTCAGTCTAGGCACATGGACTGGAGGAGGACAAGGCTTGTGGCTCTTCATAAATTAGGTGCATCCTCTGGCAAGGCAGGTCAGGGGTTCACCTAGCCTTTCTGCTGCCTGAGGCGAAAACTGAAATGTTGCCCCCCATGCCAATTTTTTAACCTAACCCCTTTTCTACAATGAAAGCACTCATTGCCCATGGCCCTTCTGCTGCCCCCTCTTGCCCCTACTTGGTGCTGCCTGAGGTGATCGCCTCACCTGGCCTCATTGGGGGTGCACCCTGGGCAGGGGATATCAAAAATCGTTGAATAATGACAGCCATTGTGTCTGGATTATTCAACTGCTAGAACTTTTCTCCAAAAGTTAGAAACTCTACGTTGAAAATAAAAATAATTTTAACAAACACTGCAGAGGCAAGATTGAGCAGTCTATTATTAGCTAAATAGCTAAATAGAAATTCAGTACAGAGTAATTACAGCTTTCACCTTCTTAGAGTTAGTTCATTTGTTCCAGAAACTTTTGCAGATGAGTTGGTAGGCAACTCATGAGGATGTTTTTATGATCTTTTTCCCGTCTCTTTCCTGTACACTTTCAGCTTGATGTCATTAGTCCTTAGTCTTATTTTACAGTTATGGTGTATACTGTAGATGTGTCCTAGAAATCATTTTACTCTAGTAGGATAATCTTACAAGATAATATTACCAAATCTACAAACAACATAATTTTGGAATTTGTATTCTGTCAAATAAATATGAATGGATTTATGGGATCAAATGTTTCAAGGTTCCATGAAAATAGATGACTTAGAGGCAAACAGATGACTTTGATGTGGATCATGAGCTTAAAAGGGTTGTGCAAATAAAAATTTAAATTAAACAGAGGCTGGGGTGCAAAAAAAAAAGTCACCCAACTTATGTATGTCCCACCAAACTACAGCTCCCGCTACCCCTTTTGGATGGGAAGTGATATTCTAGGTCCACTCACATGACTGCTGCTGGAAATCACTGGCCTTAACTGGGACATGTATGAAAACTGCACGTAAGTCCTGTGCCTCTACCATTGTTGTCAATGGTATCACTTCTGGTCAAACGGGCACCATAAATGGTGGAGATGGTAGCCATGTTGCTGCATCACAGGACCTTCATGTGAGCGACTCTTTAATTTTTTTACACACATTTTTTTTTTATAGGTAGGTTCACAATTTTGTATATATATAATGATAGGCACTCCTCCTACTGGAATAAAAACAGATACATCCGAATATAGTTTGGAAATTTATTATTAATATTAATGTTAAAAAAATCTAAAAATATGTCTAAATAAATATAAAAACCTAGAAAACATTAATATATATACATATACTGTATTTCATAAATAGGGCCCTGATTTTATACATATATTTTTGTTAATTAATAATTATAAGAAATTATAAGATAATGCAAATAATATAAAGATATGAGCAATCAATTAATATTAGTCACAAACATCAAATCTTGATCCAGTATTGCAGACTTCCCAATTTTGTCCTGACTAATTTCTTAAAAGGGATATCAGAGATTTTTATACTGATGATCTATCCTCAGGATTGGTCATCAGTATCTAATTGATTGGGGTCCAACACATGGGACCCCTGCCATCAGCTGTTTGAGAAGCCACTGGTGATCCTGAGGGCTGAGCTGCTCCTAGGCCACGTGACAGATGAACATGTCATCACTGGCCTAGGAAAAGTTGAGAGAAGACCGCTGTGCTCACTGATCAGATACTGATGACTTATCCAGGGGATAGGTCATCAGTATAACAATCTAAACTAGAGCTGATCAAATTTTGGCTGCCTACAAGCCACCACTACTGTTTATGAATTAAAAAGGGGTTTACCCATCTGGACATTTAGCATGTCGATAGGATATGCCATAAAGGTTCAGATAGATTCAAACCCAAGAAAGTTCTCATCTATTTTTGGAATTCCCGTTGCAGTGATTCCATTGATATGTCATTAATGTCCAGATGGGTCGGACCTTTTATAAAAAATAATAAAAGTATGCAGTAGACTACTATGCCTCCCCTAGTGTTGCCTGCAAGCAGTGACATTAAAGGGTTTATCCAAGACTCCCGCAATGCTAGGGAGGCTCGTCCCTGTCACTGCCTTCCATTGGCTGCTCCCCCTGACACTGGATGTTTTCATCCATGCACGGGGAGAAGCTACAGCGGTGGTGCGGAGACCAGGTAAGTATATTCAGTGTGAGGGTCCAGCATATGGGGGAGCATTTTATAGTCTTGGATAACCCCTTTAATATAACTAGTTTACGTTTTTATGTCTGCATAATGAATCTGTTTAGAAACCAAATGTTTGCTCTAAAAACAACTTGATGTTAAAAGGTGGACATTTCCTTTAAGGATCCAGTTGACATGCATCCTCCTTTACTGAGTGACTGTACTATTTCCTGAATGTTCTTTCTGAATATTATTATGAGTAATAAATCATAATTTTAGATGCAGACAATTCTCCCCACCATTGTTAGCACGGGGACAGTAGGGAGGGAGAGCACTTGAAGAATTAAATAAAAAAAAAAGTGAGGAGGCTTGGTGGATATTATAATTCATAACATGTCCCTGTGGCAGACGACGGAAAGGACTGGATTAAGTAAAATGTCTTCGATGAAAATATAGCGATGGTGACATTTGTGGTTGGCTTTTTTTTCATCTCTACGTTGAAAGCTACAAACATCAACTTTGTATCGAACCCAATCTATTGTCTTCTTGATATGCCTCTTCATCACACTTGACAATTAAAAGCCCCTGGCTAAGTCTGTGCATGAACTCTCGTCAGCTGCAGAAGGCAGCAATGATCATTTCAGGTTAAAATTTCAAGCAATCAAGTTTGATACATGACTACAAGAGTACACAATAAAAGAGATTCATTTCCCTTTTCATGAACCCTTAATCTAAAAAGAAAAGGGGAAAAAGCAAACATTCAGTGTTCTGCTTCTTTTATTTATAACCTGCTTCTTTGTATTTGGGAACATTATTCTGAATGCTGAAAAGTTGAACTTCTTGAGATGGTTCATGAGTGAGCGCAGTGCAGCAGTTCTCCAGCAGAGAAGGCTGTTGCTGATACAGTGTGAGGTTTCAAAACTGCTTGATTTACTATATATAAATGCACACAAAGGATAAATGGCGGCTGATTTTTTTTCCAGCATATAGGAACACAGGCATCTTAGGTGTTCCAAATGGTCCTTAGCTGCTGTCAAATTCTCTGTTTCATAATGCACAGCTAAAAATTGCCTAGGCATTAGGGGTTTCTAAAACTGGTTACTCTAGCTCAGTAACAAAGAACCGCTTTCAAACTCGGCTGAATGTAGCGAAGCTTCTAAAGAATTTTGGATCACTGAGACACAAGTACCTATCAAAGCCAGAATGATGTGTTTGAGGTTTTGCTCATCACAGGTCTGAAATGGGAGACGTTGTCACCCAATTTAATGTAGACAGGCAGAATGTTAATGTATTAAAAGTGCTATGTATGCCTCGGAGTAAAATTGCTGCAGAAATGCCAGTTATGCATTCTGACATTCTCAAATGTATACTTAAAAAGATTTACAGAAAGTCAGATATTCAGGGAAAGAACATTGTAATGTTATCAAAAAGTTTTTTTTTTTATTTCAGTATTCAGAGAAATTACATGTTGGTCATCCTGGGGCACTTACTACTAAAAACCACTATGCATGGATGAAAAGTTGATAACAGGGCACTCCAACTTTTAAATGTCATTTATGACACAGCCGTTGTCTAATATGGCAGAGGGGATGTCAGGTCTCTTCAGGTACCATGGCCACAGTGTGTCTGCAGCTTTTGCACTCTCTGTAGTCATGTCCCTGGTGAATAGAATATGAGTTTTTATTGGGAACGCTCTGACTATTCTTATAAGAGGTATTTTTAATGTTGAATAGCATTAAGGCTAAAAAGTTATGTTTAAACAGTTTTTATTAAACATTTTTCAAAATAAGGATCAGATCACAACAATGACCTCTCTCTAGGTAAAATAACAGTAATCATGTGATCAGTATAAGAACAGCAATCGCAACATGTTTCAACAAAGTATGATTATTAAAGCCTAAAAGGCAGAAGGTCTAGTAGCGAAAACTAACCCACAAGAGGAGATGTCGAAGAGAAAGAGATGAGATGAAGAATGAAGAAGAGAGAAGAAGAAGAAGAGAAAAAAAAGGGGGGGGGAAGTGGGGTACATACTGGGACTGCAAAGAGTATCATGTCGCAAGTATGGATTGAAAGCCCAGGGTCTCTTGGAAATTGGCCCGAGGTGACCAGATCTTTAGATATTTATGAAATCTGTCAGAGGCCTCCGCAGAAAGTTCTTCTATGCGGGCAATATATAACATTTCTTGATACCATTCAGTTAAGGTGGGTGCATGTGTTGTATGCCAATGTCTAGGTATGACTGATCTAGCTGCAGAGATACAAAATGTCAACAAGCTTTTCTTTTCAGAAGATATAGAGCCAGGTAGGATGGAGAGGAGCGCCACGCTAGGAGAGTTGCTAACCCGTCACCCTGAAATTCTATGAAAGATTTCAAACACTTTATCCCAAAAGGGTTTAATGAGATCACAACTCCACCAAATGTGTAGAATTGTACCCTTATCTTTAGTACATCTCCAGCATGTCTCAGGCACAGAAGGAAAGATTCTATTGAGTCTGACAGGGTATCTATACCAGCGTGATAAAACTTTTATAGCTTTTTTCTTGTGCAGAACATGCCATTGATAGTTTATGTGAGAATAGAAATGCTTTTTGTAAAGCAGCGCGTTCTAAAGAGATACCTAATTCCTGTTCCCAACCAGAGACAAAGCCTGGAGTCCCGCCACTCGAGTCAGCGAGTAAGATGCGATATATCAGGGAAACTAGGTGTGTTGGCGGGGAGGTCAATTGAAACAGTTTCTCAGTCTCTGATAAAGATGCTCCAAAGTGACATTGCTCTCCTCCAGACCTAATATAAGACCTCAACTGATTATATTCTATCCATGACTGATGCTTATCTGGAAATTTGGCTACTAAATCGGAAAATGAGGGTAATGGGGCTCCTGATAGCAGATGATAAAAGCGGAGGTCGTCCGCAACTTGGAAGCCTAAAAAGGAGTCTTTGCCTTTGCTAGCCAGTAAGGCAGGGTTGTTAAATATTGGGGTAAGTGGGCTAAAGTGTCGGGAACATATGTTTTTGTGAGTTAGGGAGTCCCACAACTTGATAGTTTGGTGTAGGAGAGCATTTGGTTTGCCAAATTGTGCTCTAACTTCTGGAGTTATCCAGGGAACAAGTTTGAGAGGAAGGGGATAGAAGGCTTGTTCAAGCTTAACCCTTTGTTTGGAGTCACCGTGATACTGCCAGTCAAACAGTCTGACTATGGAGGAAGCTGTGTTGTACATTTTAAAGTCTGGAAGACCTATTCCACCAGAGAACTTAGATCTTGTTAATGTAGAGAAACTAATCCGTGGACTGAGGCGACCCCATACAAATCTTATAATAGCCGTTCTTCTTCCAATTTCTGGAAGAAGGAAGCTGGTGGAATAAGAGGGACCGTTTGAAAAATGTATAGAAATTTGGGTAAAACATCCATCTTCAGGACATTAACCCGTCCAAACCAAGACACCACCTTTTTATTAAATGTTGTGAGGTCTTTCAATGTACAGTCTAATAGAGGTAAGTAATTCAAATGAAATATCTGATCCGGGTCCACTGAAATCCGCACCGACAAGTATTTGAGTGAAGATAGTTGGTGTCTAAATGGGAACGATGACAAATTCTGAATGTGGAATAGAAATGTTAAGTATTTCAGATTTATTATAATTAACCTTAAAGTTACTCAAATGGCCAAATCTTTCAAACTCCTTCATAATTGAGGGAAGAGATATATGGGGTTGAGTAACATACAGTAAAAGGTCATCTGCATAAAGTGCTGCTTTGTAGTGAAGACCTTTAATCTGGAGACCATGAATAGAGGTTTTTTGTCGAATGGCATTGGCTAAGTGTTCCATCACAAGGACATATAGTAGTGGGGACGGGGCAGCCTTGTCTAGTGCCATTTTGGATAGAAATAGAGTTTGAGAGAAGGCCATTTACCTTGACTTTGGCAGTAGGATGGGAGTATAGTGTGTTAACCCGATCTAGAAATTTAGGCCCTAGCCCAATATGTTTGAGGGAGGATTCTAGAAAATTCCAGTGGACCCGATCAAATGCCTTTTCGGCGTCTACTGATAATAAACATAATGGGGAACCGCCCTGTCGAGCTGCATTTGTTAGTAATAGTGTTTTAATCGTATTGTTTCTTGCCTCTCTTACGCGGACAAATCCCACTTGATCTATATGTATAGAATGAGGCAGTAATGGGGCTAAGTCTATCTGCTAGAACTGTAGAGTAAAGCTTGATATCGACGTTAATAAGCAAAATCGGGTGGTAATTCGAAGGTACTGAAGTATCCTTGCCCGGTTTTGGTATTACACTGATATGGGCCTCTAGGTATTGTGTAGGAAATGGTGACAGCGGTCCAATGCTATTAAATACCCTAGTGAGAAAGGGGGAGATGGTGTCGATAAAGTATTTATAGAAGGCAGGTGTAAACCCATCCGGACCAGGACTTTTCCCGGAGGGGGAATCTTTAATGATAGCTTTAAGAGCTCCTTCAGTGAAATCTGCGTCAAGAGCGTCCCTATCTTCAACGGATATTGACAGAAGCGCTGTCTCGGATATATAATCATCTATACGAGACTTAAGGGATGAGAGGGGTAGGTCAGAAAATTGACCTTTAATGTTATATAGTTGTGAATAATAGGATTGGAAAACTTCCAATATTTCTGAGGGGTTGTGTGTAGTGGTACCCGAGTGTCTTTTAATATGTGGGATGTAAGTTTGTGAAGATCTAGGGTGTATGAAGCGAGCCAGTGGTCTTCCACATTTGTTAGAGAATTCATAGAAAAAATGTCTACCTCTGTCCAGAAACCTTTTATGTTTTTGTTCCAGTAGTTTCTTAATAGAATCTCTGGTTGTTAACAATTCTATATAAGTGGAAGAGGAAAGTGTACGTTTATGCTTTATCTCTATGTCGTGGGCTTGGGTAATGCAAGTTTATTCGCCTTTTTCTTCTTTAAGCGAGTACCATGTTTTATAAAGGTTCCCAGAAGAACGCACTTGAGGGCTTCCCATTGTATGGGTAGGGAGGTAGAATCGTTAGCATGTATCCTCAGAAAATCGTCTATTACTGTTTTTACATCTGCTACACAAACAGAATCCTTAAGAAGATTGTCATTTAGTCTCCAGTTCCAGGGTTTATTAATAGTGTTAGGTAGTTCTATTGAGAAGTAAATTGGAGCATGATCCGAAAATAGGATGTCACCTATGGATGCCCGGGGACTCCAGGCTAATAAGTGATGACTGACAAGAAAGTGGTCTATTCGGCTATAGGAGTTATGTGCAGAAGAGAAAAAGGTGTAATCCCTTTCTTGTGGATGGAGTATTCTCCAAATGTCAACAATCTGTAAAGTGTGAAAGTGAGAAATAAGAGATCTCAAACTCCGGCCTGGAGAAGTGCTCTGTCTGCCTGTGGAATCCGAGACTGGATCTAATATAAAATTAAAATCTCCACCAATCACCATTAGAGATGAGCGAGTAGTGAAATATTCGAAAGTTCGAAATTCGATTCGAATAGACCGCGAAATTCGACTATTCGACCGAATATCGAATCCCATTAAAGTCTATGGGAAAAAAATGCTCGCCACTTGGAAATCTCAATTCGACCACTTGGAGGTCACCAAGTCCACCCTGAAACCTCAGAAAAGGATGCCAACACTGCTGGAATGCAACTGGGACAGCAGGGGAAGCATGTCTGGGTGCATATAACGCGCCCAAGTCGCACTATTACGCCACTATCACAGCCTCTCAACAATACACTCCAAAGACAATATAACCTCTCTGTAAAGTGAGACCATACAAGGAAACCTTCTTTCCTCTACATTGCCATGGACCCCAAGCCATACTAGACAAAAAAGAAGATAAAATTCTGCACCCCTTAAAATCACGTTGCCTATGACAACCACAGATGGCATAGGCAAGGGGGAAAGCAAATAGACCCCACCCCTAATTGTCATTGTGTGTGTGTGTGAGATGTGGTCAGACATGTCTTCTTTAAAATGTAAAAACAACTCAAACACATGCAGAAGCCTTAAAATGCCCAAATTGTTGGCGCTTGAGATGTCAGTGACCCGACCTGGCCCAGTGTCATGTCTAGCAGGTAAAGCAGTGGGGATGTTGAGGGATGCGTAGGACCGCAAAGGCAGGAAGAGGCCGTGGGCTGGCCAGAGGCTCATGGAAAATTTTGTGGAGGCCCAAGAGGTGAGACGTCTTAAAAATTGTGTGGAGGCTAAAGAGGTGAGACCTCTTAAAAATTATGTGGAGGCCCAAGAGCTGAGACCTCTTAAAAATTATGTGGAGGCCCAAGAGCTGAGACCTCTTAAAAATTATGTGGAGGCCCAAGAGGTGAGACGTCTTAAAAATTGTGTGGAGGCTAAAGAGGTGAGACCTCTTAAAAATTATGTGGAGGCCCAAGAGGTGAGACCTCTTAAAAATTATGTGGAGGCCCAAGAGGTGAGACCTCTTAAACATTTTGTGGAGGCCCAAGAGGTGAGACCTCTTAAAAATTATGTGGAGGCCCAAGAGGTGAGACCTGTTAAAAATTGTGTGGAGGCTAAAGAGGTGAGACCTCTTAAAAATTGTTTGTAGGCCCAAGAGGTGAGACCTCTTAAAAATTATGTGGAGGCCAAAGAGGTGAGACCTCTTAAAAATTGTGTGGAGGCTAAAGAGGTGAGACCTGTTAAAATTTTGTGGAGGCCCAAGAGGTGAGACCTCTTAAAATTTTGTGGAGGCCCAAGAGGTGAGACCTCTTAAAATTATGTGGAGGCCCAAGAGGTGAGACCTGTTAAAAATTTTGTGGAGGCCCAAGAGGTGAGACCTGTTAAAAATTTTGTGGAGTCCCAAAGATTGAGACCTGTTAAAAATTGTGTGGAGGCCTAAAGAGGTGAGACCTGTTAAAAATTTTGTGGAGGCCCAAGAGGTGAGACCTCTGATAAAATTTTGTGGAGGCCCAAGAGGTGAGACCTCTGAAATAAAATTATGTGGAGGCCCAAGAGGTGAGACCTGTTAAAAATTTGTGGAGGCCCAAGAGGTGAGACCTCTTAAAAATTTTGTGGAGGCCCAAAGAGGTGAGACCTCTTAAAAATTTTGTGGAGGCCCAAGAGGTGAGACCTCTGATAAAATTTTGTGGAGGCCCAAGAGGTGAGACCTTTAAAATTATGTGGAGGCCAAGAGGTGAGACCTGTTTAAAAATTTTGTGGAGGCCCAAGAGGTGAGACCTGTTAAAAATTTTGTGGAGGCCCAAGAGGTGAGACCTCTTAAAATTTTGTGGAGGCCCAAGAGGTGAGACCTGTTAAAAATTTTGTGGAGGCCCAAAGAGGTGAGACCTGTTAAAAATTTGTGGAGGCCCAAGAGGTGAGACCTGTTTTAAAGATTTTGTGGAGGCCCAAGAGGTGAGACCTCTTAAAAATTTTGTGGAGGCCCAAGAGGTGAGACCTTTAAAATTTATGTGGAGGCCCAAGAGGTGAGACCTGTTAAAAAATTTTGTGGAGGCCCAAGAGGTGAGACCTGTTTAAAAATTTTGTGGAGGCCCAAGAGGTGAGACCTGTTAAAAATTTTGTGGAGGCCCAAGAGGTGAGACCTCTGATAAAAATTATGTGGAGGCCCAAGAGGTGAGACCTGTTAAAAATTTTGTGGAGGCCCAAGAGGTGAGACCTCTTATAAAATTATGTGGAGGCCCAAGAGGTGAGACCTGTTAAAAATTTTGTGGGGGCCCAAGAGGTGAGACCTTGATAAAATTATGTGGAGGCCCAAGAGGTGAGACCTGTTAAAATTTTTGTGGAGGCCCAAGAGGTGAGACCTGTTAAAAATTTTGTGGAGGCCCAAGAGGTGAGACCTCTTAAAAATTATGTGGAGGCCCAAGAGGTGAGACCTCTTAAAAATTATGTGGAGGCCCAAGAGGTGAGACCTCTTAAACATTTTGTGGAGGCCCAAGAGGTGAGACCTCTTAAACATTTTGTGGAGGCCCAAGAGGTGAGACCTCTTAAACATTTTGTGGAGGCCCAAGAGGTGAGACCTCTTAAAAATTATGTGGAGGCCCAAGAGGTGAGACCTCTTACAAATTATGTGGAGGCCCAAGAGGTGAGACCTCTTAAAAATTATGTGGAGGCCAAGAGGTGAGACCTCTTAAAAATTATGTGGAGGCCCAAGAGGTGAGACCTCTTAAACATTTTGTGGAGGCCCAAGAGGTGAGACCTCTTAAACATTTTGTGGAGGCCCAAGAGGTGAGACCTCTTAAAAATTTTGTGGAGGCCCAAGAGGTGAGCCATAAATATATAAATTTTTCTTATTTACGGAGCAATTCTACGGCGGTTAAGGAGGAGGAGGAGGAGGTGGAGGAGGAAATGGCACTTCATACAGATGGCACTTCACTTTTGGCTGCTTTCCACTGTTGGAGAAGCAAAGTCCGGGTCAATCCACTTGCTGTTCATTTTGATTAGCGTCAGCCTGTTGGCACTGTCGGTTGACAGGCGGCTGCGCTTATCGGTTATAATGCCCCCGGCTGCGCTGAACACCCTTTCTGATAGCACGCTGGCGGCAGGGCAGGCAAGCACCTCCAAGGCGTACAGGGACAGTTCCAGCCACGTGTCCAACTTGGAGACCCAGTAAGTGTAGGACGCCGAGGGATCGGGGAGGACAGGGATACGGTCTGCCAGGTACTCCTGCAACATCCGCCGATACTTGTCCCTCCTGCTGATAGCGGGCCCCGCAGTGATGGAAGTTGCACGAGGGGGTGCCATGAACGTGTCCCACACCTTGGAGAGTGTTCCCCTGGTGGCTGTGGGCCTGATCGATGTTGAGGGACTCTGGGAGACCCTCTCCTCTCTGCCGCCAGCGATGGTGGGTGGGAAAATCTCCATCATGTTCTGCACGAGTTCCCTCTGGTATTCCAGCAATCGATTCGTCCTCTCCTCTACCGGAATAAAAGAGGAGACGTTATCTTTATACCGGGGGTCCAGGATTGCGAAGACCCAGTACAGTTTGTTCTCCACTATCCGGACAACACGTGTGTCCCGGGAAAAGCAGCCCAGCATGAAGTCAGCCATGTGTGCCAGACTCTGAATAGGCATGACCTCACTGCCCCCACCAGAAGGATCACTTGCCATTTCCTCCTCTTCCTCTTCCGCCTCCTCTCCGCCCCATCCGCGCTGAACCAATGGGACGCACACAGCCTGACTGCTACCCTCGCCGCCAGCATCCTCCTCCTCTTCCACAGCCACCTCCACGTCGTCCTCCTCCTCCTCATCCTCCTCCTCCTCCTGCAACTGCCACCGAGAAGCAGACAAAAGTGTGACTGTGTAACTCCGTTGCGTCTCCTCCTACCCCCGTCTCCTCTGCGTGCAATGCGTTCTCCCTTATTGCGATGAGCGATTCTTTAAGGACGCATAGGAGCGGGATGGTTACGCTCACTATAGCGTCCTCGCTGCTGACCTTCTTGGTGGACTCCTCAAAGATACGCAGTACATCGCATATGTCTGCCATCCATGGCCACTCGTGGTTGGCAAACTGAGGGAGCTGAATTGGAGGCACGCGTGGATTCATAATCTGGTACTCCATCAATGCTCTCTGCTGCTCACACACCCTGGCCAACATGGAATAGGTGGAATTCCAGCGAGTCGGCAGGTCGCACAACAGCCGATGTTCAGGCAAATGGAGGCGTTGCTGGAGTTTTTTTAAGCTAGCAGCAGCTACAGTTGACTTCCGAAAGTGAGCGCACAAGCGCCGCACTTTCACCAGTAGCTCTGCCAGGTTGGGGTAAGTCTTTAGAAATTTTTGGACTACCAGATTAAAAACGTGGGCCAGGCATGGTACGTGATTGAGTTCGGCAAGCTCCAGAGCCGCCACCAGGTTACGGCCGTTATCGCACACGACCATGCCTGGTCCTAGCTGCAGCGGCGACAGCCACATCTCCGTCTGCTGCAATATGGCGTCCCTCACTTCTGGGGCGCTGTGCTTCCTGTCACCCAAGCTGATGAGCTTAAGCACCGCCTGCTGACGTCTCCCCGCGCCAGTGCTGCAACGCTTCCAGCTAGCGGCTGAGGGCGATGTTAAGGCAGAGGAGGAGGAGGAGGAAGAGGAGGGGGGTGTATCAGAACCCGTGCTGGCAATCTTGGGTGGGGTGGTAGGTAGGCCGTCTCTGTTTGCGACCCCGTCCCCGCTTCCACAACATTCACCCAGTGTGCCGTCAAAGAAATGTATCGTCCCTGGCCGCAAGCGCTTGTCCACAAGTCGGTGGTCAAGTGGACCTTTGCGCTGACTGCGTACCTCAGGGCCCGCCTGATGTTACGCGACACGTGCTGGTGCAGGGCGGGGACGGCACTCCGGGAAAAGTAGTGGCGGCTGGGGACGGAATAGCGAGGTGCGGCAGCCGCCATCAGGTCGCGGAAGGCCTGCGTCTCCACAAGCCTAAACGGCAACATCTCCAGGGCCAGCAGTTTGGAGATGTGGCAGTTTAAGGCTTGGGCTTGGGGGTGACTCGAGGCGTACTTCCGCCTGCGGTCGAACGCCTGCGAGATGGACAGTTGTTGGGACGAGGAGTGTGAAGGTGCAGGCGAAGAGGCGGGGGAAGGGGAGGCTGAAGGAGAAGGCCCCAAAGTAGCCGAGGCAGAGGCAGATGTGGAGGTGTCCTGGCTGGAGGTCTGGACCGCAGTGGCAGCACACAACAAAGGGGAAGAGGCAGTGGCAGCAAGACCGGGCGCAGGTTGTATTGCGTTTGCTCTCTCCCACTCAGCCCAGTGCTTGACTTCCAAGTGACACCGCATGCCTGAGGTGGTCAGATTGCTCTTCTCAGAGCCCCTACTCAGTTTTGAGTGGCAGAGTGTGCAAACCGCGCTCAGTTTGTCATCCGCACAAACATTAAAAAATCTCCACACCACAGAAGTACGAGGCCTCGATGGGGGAGCTTCGCGCGACTGCCCGCTGCCGGGAACAGCTTCGGCCCTGCTGGCTGTGGCCTCACTTCTCTGTCTGGACTGTCCTCTGCCTGTGGACATCCCTCTGCCAGTGGACATCCCTCTGCCTCTGGACATCCCTCTGCCTCTGGACATCCCTCTGCCTCTTGCTGCCTTTTTCGGTGCTGCGCAGACCACCACCTCTCCACTGCTTTCCTCGCTGGACATCACCCCTGGCCAAGTGGGGTCGGTCATTTCGTTATCCACCACCTCCTCTTCCACTTCCTCACTCTGCTCCTCCTGCTGCCCACTGGACATTCCAACAGCCTCCCTTGATGGCAACTGCGTCTCATCATCATCATCGCTCATGATAACAGATGCTGGCTCAGGGTCCACATCAGCAGGAGATGGCGAAAACTCAAGTGTTTGGGCATCACTACAAACAAATTCCTCTGCTAGCTCCTGGGATTCTTCCGGCACATCTGAAAAAGGACCCGAAAAGAGCTCCTGGGAGGGGTCAATGGTGGGATGACTCTGTTGGCCAGGTGTGGAGGAAGGAGGGTCAGAGTGAGACTGTGTGGATGACTGGCTGGTGGACAACTGTGTGGAAGCGCTATCGGCTATCCATTGCACCACCTGTTCAACCTGCTCAGGCCTCAACAGCGGTGTAACCCGCCCCCTGCTTAACTGTCCCATAAAGGCAGGGATTCTGGATGAGCGGGATCCTGGCTGACCCTCACCAGCACGCATTGTATCCCCACTGGCTTCAACAAGGCCCCCAACAGCATTTCCGCGCCCCCGTCCTCGTCCACGTCCTATTCCGCTAGCCCCCCTCCGCATTTATTTTTTTTGGTTACAATATTTTGCCTTCACAGCCGTGAAATTATTTTGCAAGAGAACGCACAGTACAGTTGCCAATTATAAGGCCTATATATTTTATAGTTCAAGATACACAGCCGTGTACTAACTGTTCAGACGGTGTGTATTAACACCAGGTATTTAAATTATTTTGCAAGAGAACGCACAGTACAGTTGCCAATTATAAGGCCTATATATTTTATAGTTCAAGGTACACAGCCGTGTACTAACTGTTCAGACGGTGGGTATTAACATCAGGTATTTAAATTAGTTTGCAAGAGAATGCACAGTACAGTTGCCAATTATAAGGCCTAAATATTTTATAGTTCAAGGTACACAGCCGTGTACTAACTGTTCAGACGGTGTGTATTAACACCAGGTATTTAAATTAGTTTGCAAGAGAACGCACAGTACAGTTGCCAATTATAAGGCCTATATATTTTATAGTTCAAGGTACACAGCCGTGTACTAACTGTTCAGACGGTGTGTATTAACACCAGGTATTTAAATTAGTTTGCAAGAGAACGCACAGTACAGTTGCCAATTATAAGGCCTATATATTTTATAGTTCAAGGTACACAGCCGTGTACTAACTGTTCAGACGGTGGGTATTAACACCAGGTATTTAAATTAGTTTGCAAGAGAACGCACAGTACAGTTGCCAATTATAAGGCCTATATATTTTATAGTTCAAGGTACACAGCCGTGTACTAACTGTTCAGACGGTGGGTATTAACAACAGGTATTTAAATTATTTTGCAAGAGAACGCACAGTACAGTTGCCAATTATAAGGCCTATATATTTTATAGTTCAAGGTACACAGCCGTGTACTAACTGTTCAGACGGTGGGTATTAACACCAGGTATTTAAATTAGTTTGCAAGAGAACGCACAGTACAGTTGCCAATTATAAGGCCTATATATTTTATAGTTCAAGGTACACAGCCGTGTACTAACTGTTCAGACGGTGGGTATTAACACCAGGTATTTAAATTAGTTTGCAAGAGAACGCACAGTACAGTTGCCAATTATAAGGCCTATATATTTTATAGTTCAAGGTACACAGCCGTGTACTAACTGTTCAGACGGTGTGTATTAACACCAGGTATTTAAATTATTTTGCAAGAGAACGCACAGTACAGTTGCCAATTATAAGGCCTATATATTTTATAGTTCAAGGTACACAGCCGTGTACTAACTGTTCAGACGGTGGGTATTAACACCAGGTATTTAAATTATTTTGCAAGAGAACGCACAGTACAGTTGCCAATTATAAGGCCTATATATTTTATAGTTCAAGGTACACAGCAGTAGTGCCAAATATAGTTTGGTATGTAGCAGAGCACCTAATACACCACTAATGTCCCTCTGTCCCTACTCCAGCAGCTATCCCTGAATACAGCAGCCGTTCTCTGTAAAGTCTATATTGTAGTAAAGCTATCACTGTACTGCACTATAGTAGCCCTGATAAGGGCTTTTAATCACGCTCCTGCCTGTCCAACAGCTAAAACCTGTCTCTCCCTTCTCCAGCCTCTGTCCCTGACTAAGTTCACGCAGCATATGCGTACGAGCAGGAAGAGCTGAGTTTTTAATATTCGAGGTCACATGTTTTTTCCAGCCAATCCATGTAGACGCCGTTTTCGCGCTGCCAACGTGCTCAGCGTGCCTGTCATACCCCCCCTGCATGGTGATTGGTGGAAAAAGAGCGCCAGGGAAGGTGGGAGGGGAAACGAATTCTAAGTGCGCCATCGCCGTTATACTCGAACGAAATCGAGTACGCCGAATAGCGTAGTATTCGATCGAATACCAGCTCGATCGAACACTACTCGCTCATCTCTAATCACCATCTGTCCCTCAGCAAACTCAGACAGTGAATTTAATAAGGATCTGCAGGTCGGGAGTTGTCCCTGATTGGGTAAGTACCAGTTAACTATAGTAAATAAAGATGAATGTATCCTAATTTTGAGGAAAATGTAGCGCCCCTCTCCATCCCTTTTGACATCAACCACAACACCCTGTAAGGACCTATGCAAGGCCACCGAGACACCTCTGGACCTGGAGTCTGGGCTTGGGTTATGGTACCATTGGGTATAGTCTTTAAGCCCCGGCACATGCCCCTCCTTCAAATGTGTTTCTTGTAAAAGCAGTGTTTGTGCATATGATAGAGGATTTGAGACCTTTTCTGAGGAGTATGAAATCTTCAGACGTTCAAAGACCCAACCTTCAGCGAGGACATCTTGGATAGGATCTAGAGACAAAACAAAACAAAAAAAAAAAAAAAAAGAAGAGAAAGAGAGAAGAGCAAGAAAGAAAAGTGCAAAAGGGAGTAGAAAGGGAAGGGAGACCTTAGAGAAAGATCTGTAGGAAGCACTTTAGACCCTACAAGGAGGGAATTGTAGTATCTCTCATCAGAGAAGACGAGAGTCCCTAGAATGAACGTACTTTCAAGGGAGGAGCTACCCCCCTGAACCCAGAGAAACCCATTAAGTGTTAGATAACGTAGGACATACATGAAAACACCTCACGGTAATATAGCTCAATAACTATTGTATACTAAGTGAGAGCCCAGAAGTCAATGCTGGTATAATTATAACTAAATATGATATAGTGGCTAAACGGAAACAATAAGCATCTCTATATCATGCATATGTTCATAATAAAGCCAACAAACATTTGAAATATAGGAGTAACAATTGTGTGCCAACTATGTAGGCATATTACTGGCTTCCTAACATATAAACTCAAAAATTATCAGAATCATAAGGCGCTAGCTATACAAATTAATAGACAGAAACCGGCGAGGCCAACATGAGCCATAACCGGTTATGCTAAGAAGTAGGCACATTTACTGAAGAGCTTAGGCTAGCCTGGTTATAAGTATTATAGACTAAAAATAAGAAAATCGGCTATATTGGAGAGTATTCTCAGTCCGCAGGAGACCTATCTGAAGCAACTTGATTCCTGTTCTGACGAAGGGTCTTTCTACGAGGTGATCTGTGCTCCCTCTGTGGCAGTGGGGTCGTCTCAAGCTGAACGTTTTCTGGAAGAGCTGGCCAATCTGAGAGTTCCACAGGTGGCAGATCCAGGGCCTCCGAGAAGGCTGATAAGTCCCTCGGGTGTCTCAGGATAATCAGACGACCGTTGAGCCGTACTTGAATGCGAAAAGGAAAGCCCCAGGTGTATGTGATTTTCCGTTGTTGCAACAGTGAAAGCATTGGGCGCAAAGCTTTCCTCTTTAGCAGAGTATAACGGGAAAGATCTGAGAGTATTTGTAATGGGGTTCCCAAATATTGCACTTGGCCAACTTCTCTTGCCTTTCGCATAATGGCTTATTTTTGTTGGTACAGTAGTGGTGCACCCGGCAGATAACATCACGGATACGATCCGAATCAGTAGGTCTGGGCCCCAGAGCGCGGTGAGCCCTATTTAACTCCAAATGAGTGTCCGGGGGAACACCCAGCGGGTCATTGAAAATAACACGTAAGGTAGCGTCCAATTCTCCATGAGGAATTGATTCAGGCAGGCCCCACACTCTAATATTGTTTCTACATCCTCTGTTCTCTGCATTGTCTAACATGTCTGCCAGATAACACAGTTGGAATGAATGAGTGGCTAATAATGAACCTTGTGCGTCTTGTTTATCTGCCATTACTGTCATATTTTATTCAACCGAGGCAACCTTTGTTCCCAGAGAGAGAACTTCTTTTCTTATATTAGCGACCTCAGCTTTGTATGCTGATTCAAGTCGGGATATAAAGTTTTCCATATCATCTCTGGTAGGTATGGGCTTGGAAAGTAAATCCCTTAATTCAGATAATGTAGAGGACTCCACGTCAGGTAGAGGGGTTTTATGGAGCCCAATGAATACAGCTTCTGGGGGAGAGGTGGGAAACAGAATTGGAGTAGAAGGGCGAGAAAGCTGATGAGCTGACCCAGGGGAGTTCTCCCATTCCCCATCTCCCCACTCACTTGATGGCGCGGTAGCAATGGCGGTTTCCCGCGCTGGGGAATTCAAGCCACATGGTGGCGGAGACTGTGAGTCGCGTGCTGGCATTAAGTTAGAAGCTCCACTAACCGGTGTATCAGTGGGAATCAACTCCTTGGGCTGTTTGTGACCAGCTGGGTCAACAGGACTACAGGTGTCCATATCAGGTAGGCTGGGTGGTCGAGGAATTGTATGCTCTTCGCCTCCGGAGGTCTTTGCAGAGAATGGCGCGTGAGGAGGGCACTGCGAACCAGGAATTAGGAACCTGTCTATACGCTGTGAAGATGTTCATTCTTGTTGGCTCAAAGGGACCTGTATGTTCTTCTTTTTCTGGGCTCCCATTATAAGCAAGTGCATGGTGCAGGGGTTGATAAAATGGGTCTCTCCCAGGTCCAGGGTACGGAGCTGAAGTGAAGCGCGTCTTTACTCCTCCATAGCCAAGCCACGCCCTCTAGGCTAAAAAGTTATGCTGTTGATCCCTCCTCATAAAAGCAGACTATTTCTAGTTTTGCTTTTTGAAGGATAATAAGTGGCTAAAAAGTCAATACATTAGTGACCAGTGATCACACATATACATTACTGGTTATTAAGGAATGTATGGAGTCACTCATAAGCTGAGCCAGCTAACATTCAATTGCTACTGCTGGGATCATGGATAAGTCGATAGTGACTGCAACATCTGAGCAGTTCAACAAACTGCACTCCCTCGGTCCTTCAAATGGCACCTCTTTCAACCTAATCGTGTGTTGGCAGTCAGTTTCTATGACCCCCAGACCTTGTTAGTGTTAGAGCTCCTGTTATACCCTGCCTCTGGCCGGGTTAATAGAATGCTGGTGAAATTGCTATTTAGAGCAATACAGAAATATTGCTATTAATCATTCAGGCAATCGATCAATTTGGGATTCATTAAAAAAAAACAAACAAAAAAAACAGCTGAATATGTTTATTAAAATATAAAAAAAATATTATAAAAAAATGTTTCCCCATTTATCATACTAAAAATAATATATACTAAAAATAATATATAGCTGTGTCCCAAAATTTCTGAAATATTAAAATATCATTATTTATCACTTGTAGTGAAAAGTATTGCAAATAAATCCACTGTGCTAAATTATTGTTTTCTTTTGTCATCTCCCCCCCACAAAGTCCAATAGAAAATGATCAAAAAGTCATAAAAATTCAGCCACAAAATGTGATATTTTTTAAAAGCATCCTAACCTCTAATTGTGAGAGGTCCATACCTTACGGCAGGGATGCCCAACTTGTAGCCCTCCAGCTGTTTCAAATCTACAACTCCCTACATGCCCTGAAAGCTGTAGGCTGTTCAGGCAAGCTGGGAGTTGTAGTTTTGCAACAGCTGGAAGGCCACAGGTCGGGCATCCCTGCCTTATGGGAATAAAAGGTTAAGGAACTAGAAAATAACAATGTGAATAAATAGAAAGGTATAGGAAGCAATCAATGACTAAAAGAAAGCATTTAAATCACTAGAAGAGGAAGGTACCAAGAAAGTATTGAAAAAATATAAGGAAAAAAATAGAAAATCTAAAAGACAATTAAAAGCAGCCAAGCTGGAGACAAAGAGGTTCATTGCCAGAGACTAAAACTAACCTTAAAATGTTTTTCAGTTATATAGATGATAAAAAGTTTAAACCTGAAAGTGTTGACCATTTAGAGAGTGATGAAGGAGGAGTTGTAGACAGTGATGAGGAGAAAGCGAATGTATTAAATATTTTTTTCTCCTCTGTATTCACTGAGGAAAATAAACTCTCAGATGAAATTCTGAGTGTCAAAGTAAACTCCCCATTAAAAGTGGCTTGTCTCACTCTGGAAGAAGTGCAGCTGCGTCTTAAAAACGATGAAAATAGACAAATTGCCGGAACCAGATGGCATACACCCCCGTTTCCTAAGAGAATTAAGTAATGTAATAGACAGACCTTTATTTCTGATATTTAAGGACTCTATATTGACAGATTAGCATTCCACAGGATTGGTTCATAGCAAATGTGTTACCAATATTCAAAAAGGGTCCAAAAACAGAGCCTGGAAACAACATCTGTTGTGGCTAAACTATTTGAAGGCTTTCTAAGAGACGTTATCTGGGAGTACCTCAATGAAAATAAGTGTATTCAGTGGCTTCATGAGGAATTGGCCGTGTCAAACTAATTTAATTGGTGAGTCAATGGATGTCGTATATCTGGACTTCTCCAAAGCATTTGATACTGTACCACATAAAAGGTTAGTATATAAGATGAGAATGCTTGGCCTGGGAGAAAATGTCTGTATGTGGGTAAGTAACTGGCTCAGTGATAGAAAACAGAGGGTGGTTATTAATGGTACATACTCAGATTGGGTCACTGTAACTAGTGGGGTACCACAGGGGTCAGTATTGGGCCCTATTCTCTTCAATATATTTATTAATGATCTTGTAGAAGGCTTGCACAGTAAAATATCAATTTTTGCAGATGACACTAAACTGTGTAAAGTAATTAATATGGAAAAGGACAGTACACTGGTACAGATCTGGATAGACTGGAGGCTTGGGCAGAGAAGTGGCAGATGAGGTTGAACACTGACAAATGTAAGGTTATGCATATGGGAAGGAAAAATACATGTCACCAGTATATACTAAATGGTAAAACACTGGGTAATACTGACATGGAAAAGGAATTAGGAACAGCAAACTCAACTGTAGAAACAAATGTCAGACATCTGCTGCCAAAGCCAATAATATAATGGTATGCATCAAAAGGGTAGTGATGAGAACATAGGGGGTAATTTACTGTCAGATATATGCCTATATGTGTCACAGATTGCAGCGCAAAGGTTATTTGCACCACAATCTGAGACTTTTCCCTGCTCACTCCAGGTCTAAAAAAGGGGGCTTGGCATGGGTGGGGAAGGGCCGGCAGGGAGCTGGCTTACACTTAGACCGGCAGTGAATTCACCAAAGTTATGTAGAGGCCGGCGCCGCTACATAATTTCAGCAGATCCACCATCAGGGCAAGGGGTTATTTAAAAATCACTAGTCAGACTTCACATGACGTACTGTGTACTGTTCTGGGCATCTGTGAGGGCAACTAATGCAATTACTGGACTACAGTACCCAGAAAGATTATCAAAATTAGGGTTATTCAGTTTAGAAAAAAGACCGTTGTGGGGAGATCATAATAACTATGTATAAATATATCTGGGGTCAGTACAGAGATCTCTCCCATCATCTATTTATACTCAGGACTGTGATGAGGGGGCATCCTATACATCTAGAGGCAAACTTAGAAGCGTATTCTTTACGGTAAGAGCAGTGATCTAAATGACAGATGTCTTTTTTCAGCCTAACAAACTATGTTATGTTGTGTACAGTGTATCATTACTGGGGCTAGTCCATCAGCAGGCTAATTACTGCTTACAGACCTTATTATATACTTTTTATTCAAGTTATGGCTGGTGTGAATTCCAATCACATCTCATCTAATAACAAGAAGAATATCTCATACTCATTACAATGAGCATTTTAATAGTTGATGTCTTATAACTGCATAAGGTAGTCATGTATTATTGAGACAAGCTACACACGCCCATGCGCAGAGCCAATCAACAGCTTATTTAGAACTGTAATTCACAGTACGCTGAAAATACCAGAAAAAAGACCACTTGCTGACAGTTTCCAAGTAATAATTATTGTGGAAAAACAACTTATAAAATGTGCCTGAGGTTATGAATATGGTCTTAGTGGGGTCACTGGGGCGTGCCCATTCCTGAACCAAGTCCCTGAATACACCTAGCAATCCCACCCTGCTGCTATAGCCCTCAGCTTCCATCCTGCAAGTCACCTCCTGGCCATGCCAACTCTTGCAAGGCACTTCATCAGTGGTCGGTGGTATAGTTCCACATAATGGTAATCCAGCTTTCCCAGGAACCTGAAAGGCAAATATGCCTAGGTACGGCACTATTTAGGTATGAGGAGGGGGGCAGGGGGTCCTTGGTAGATTTAGTATTCTACAGATGGTGCTATTTAGGAGTGGGGAGAGGAATTTATCTTGGTAGAGTTAGTATTCTGTGGTCCATTACAGTTCCACATGATTGTATCCCAGCTTTGTCGAGACCCAAATCTGCCTAGCTGTGGCACTATTTAGGAATGGGGAGTGGGATTTGGCTTGGTACATTTAGTATTCTGTTGTCTATTACAGTTATACATGCTAGTAACCAAATCTGTTTTGTACTATAAGTAACTAGGAGATTCCTTCCAACAAAATGGGCACTCCAGCTTTTTAGATAAAAGTTATCCAGACTGAACCCTGCCCCTTCCTCCTACACCTGCACTAGCATGTCTGCCTGTGTACTATTAGTTCACAGCTTCATGTACTAGTATATGGTGTCACAGCCTCTTTGGACTTTAATGTGAGTCTTTCTTATATATTTTCATATATAACCAGAAAACCACACTATAACTGCTAGAAATGTTTTGAAATAATATGAAGTATTAGAAACTAGCTGAAGGACCCGGCTTCGCCCGGGTATATTTAATTTATTTCTTTTACTGTTTGTGTGTGTGTGTCGTTAAAAGATATCGAGAGTGCCCTCTACAGTGCCTGCCCATTTAACAGTGACCTCTACACCAGCCCGCCTCTTTAACAGTGACCTCTACAGCGGCCAGCCCCTCTAACAGTGACCTCTACAGCGACCCGCCCCTTTAACAGAGACCTCTACAGCGGCCCGCCCCTTTAACAGTGACCTCTACAGCGGCCCGTCCCTTTAACAGTGACCTCTACAGCAGCCCTCCCCTTTAACAGTGACCTCTACAGCTGCCTGCCCCTTAAACAGTGACCTCTACAACAGCCCGCCCCTTTAACAGTGACCTCTATAGCAGCCCGCCCCTTTAACAGTGATCTCTACAGCAGCCTGCCTCTTCAACAGTGACCTCTACAGCAGCCTGACCCTTTAACAGTGACCTCTACAGCTGCCCACCCCTTTAACAATGACCTCTACAGAAGCCCACCCCTTTAACTGTGACCTCCACAGCAGCTAGAGTGGTCACTGTCTTCACCCCAGAAAGCCAGACCTCACCGGCCATTCCCCCAAACGTGAAACAGCGCCCCCAGTTCCCATGAAGACACATCACTAAACATGAGGCCACGCCCCCCTGGCTCCGTGAAGACATAGAGGAGAAGCTGTCTGAGTGTGAGCTACTGAAAGGGTGGACATCCCTGTGTCTGTCCAGGCACTGCGTCGGACGGAGAACAGGTAGCCAGAAAACTGGACTGTCCAGCCTAAAGCCGGACATCTGGCCACCCTAACATCAGTCTGCCCCTAGGGTGGCCAGAGGTCTTGTTTTAGGCTGGACGGTCTGGCTTTCAGACTCCCTGTCCTCTGTCATGCGCAGGGCCTGGATGGACACAGCAGCAGCACTCTCAGCAGCAGCACTGTGCAGTCTGAGCAATGAGCTGCAGGGAGAAAGTCACCCTCCCCCCACCCCTGCAGCTGACAGAAGGTGATTTTTACCAATAATTTTAATCCCGGTCAAATGCAGCATGGAAGGGGCGTGGCCTGACTGAGTCAGGGGCGTGACTTAGTGGGATCTGGGGGTGGTGCTTTTAAGTCCTTCTTTTGACGGTGGCCGGAATTACAGGTCGATGCCTGATTTAGGAGGAAGGTGGGTAGCAGTGGAAGAAAACATCTTTTATTACTACTGAACAGTAAATATGTAAAATTTACATTATATGAGGTAATGATTGATGATGAGTTAGTCTAAAACATAAGTTATAGTTATGGTAACCGGGAATACCCATTTACCATTGTCATCCACAGTGCTCTGCCTCTTTAATGCAGACCTAAAGCAGTGAACTGGCTAGGTTGTCATAGAAACCTGATGTGTGCCTGTGAGGTTCTATTGGCTGATAAGGGTCATGTGACCAGGCTACTATTGGCTAATGCATTTTTTGGGAATATCTCAGGAACGGTACGTCCTGGAGAGTTGAAAACTGTTCTAAAACCTTCCCGGACACCTGATGTACATGTGTGCCAAATTTTGTGATTGTAGCTGCAGCGGTGCGGATTCCTTTAGCGGACATATACACACACACACACACACACTCAACTTTATATATTAGATTAGAAATGATAACCATGAAATGTGTGAGGTTTTGTCATCACACCCAGCTAAACATGAGATTATGATACAGTTGTCCAATCCTGCTTACATTTCTTTACTTGCATCAGTCTGACTTCCATTCTCCAACTCCTTCTTATGAGTTATGAGAATGTGACAAGAAACTGAACAAAGTATAAACAGGTTTCCTCCAGCGCCTTTCCCAAGTGGCATTTTTTTGTGTTTGTGTCCATAAGCACAGACTCCTTTTCAATTTATTGGGGCTCTCAATCACGATTTTCAAGACACATATCCAGGTCAGGAATCCTATCATCTTGTTAATGCACTGGGACAGGAGTTCGATTTGAAAGAATACATTAGAGATTACATAAACTCGAGCTGGAGCCCATTTCTTCCTTATGTCACGGCTAACTATTTGCGGACATAAGATATTGCACAGATCTTCTTTATGAGATTCTCTATATCTTGCCAGCATCTTTACATCTATTGCAGATTAGGGAGTTGGGGATATCATACATCAGGAATAGGTTTGTGTCGCTTTGTAAATGAATACCTTGGAGTACAGTGCTTATATTGCCTATCAGAAGCAGACGCCGCAGCTCAGAGAGTTTGTTCAAGAACAACTTTTTTTGTACAGCTTAATATCATATCTCTGCTACTGCTGAATAATGCAAAGGGCAGCCGTTATCAGGAGGGCCTGGTAAGGACAATATTAAATAGGGCAGGTTTTATCAATATAAGCAAACTCGTTCACGTGGACCGTTCAATTAATAGTCTCATGGTGCTAGGGTTCATCGTTTTCTTAGTTATTACCTTCCTTACAGAGTCCTTTGATAATAAATGTTATCAGGTAGGACTCCAAAGGGAATGCATATTAGAACAATAGGTCTGATAATGTGAGAATGACTAATGTTATATATTGTTATTTTGTCTCTTTTTTTAGCAGAGTTTGTTATATATCGGAATAGATGTAGAAACTATGTTAACTTAGGCCTCTTTCACACTAGCGGCAGTCCGGATCCGGCAGGTGAAGGGTGCCGTCGGATCCGGACTGCCGCAGGGACATACAGTACCATATACAGACATACACACACATACACATAAACACATACATACTTACATACTCCAGGCAGGCAGGCCGCACGTCTTCACGCCCAGGAGGCGCGCCGCTATGACGATTCCCAACAGCGCCCAGCAGAGGGCGCTGTTGGGAATCGTCATAGCTGCGCGCCTCCTGGGCATGAAGACGTGCGGCCTGCCAGCCTGCCTGGACTATGTAAGTATGTATGTGTTTGTGTGTATGTGTATGTGTGTGTATGTATGTATGTATGTCTGTCTGTATGTGGTGACGGATCCGTCCTGAACTCCATTGAAAGTCAATTGAGGGCGGATCCGTTTACCATGTTGGTCACACCAAACGGATCCGTCCCCATTGACTTGCATTGGGGGTCATTCCGGATCCGTCTTGGTGCGGATGCCTGGACCGAAGAGAAAACAGCAGCATTCAGGAGCATTCAGTTGTCTTCAGTTCAGTTTTGTCCCCATTGACAATGAATGGGGACAAAACTGAAGCGTTTTTTTCCGGTATTGAGCCCCTATGACGGAACTCAATACCGGAATTTAAAAACGCTAGTGTGAAAGTAGCCTTAC
The DNA here is from genome assembly GCA_900303285.1 of Rhinella marina. Taxonomy (NCBI): domain Eukaryota; kingdom Metazoa; phylum Chordata; class Amphibia; order Anura; family Bufonidae; genus Rhinella; species Rhinella marina. The sequence goes on from ONZH01023376.1 coordinate 168,625, forward strand.
TAAATCAAATGTAAGTACATATGAAGAATTGAGTTTTCTGTCAGCTGTCAGCTCTCAAAACTAATACACCGTCAGTACTCCTGACGGTGTATTTTCTGTACAGCTTTAATTGCTGACAGTTGGGGAACTGTGGCAGTAGGAAAATAAAAAACAGTGATTTGGATTCCTTTTCTGCTGTAGTACTCATGTATTACCACATATTATAATTCATAATTGTGGTGACAGATTCCCTTTAGGCCATTTGCACACAATTATATACATTTTGCGGTCCGTGAATTGCAGATCCTAAAAACACGGGCCCCAGCTACTCCTGTAGAAATATCCTATCTTTGTCCTCAAAACGGGCAAGAATATAACATGTTCTATCTTTTTTGCGGTAATGACATGGTGTGTTGTCTTTTTGCTACCCTATTGAATTGAATGGGTCTGTATCTAATCCACAAAAAATGTGAATTGGATGTGGACCAAACATACAGTCGTATGCATGAGGCCTAAAGAGGACCTGTCACTGAGAAATGCAATGCAATCTTCAGGCAGCATTTTATAGAGTAGGCGAGGCTGAGCAGATTGATATATGGATTTATGGAAAAAGATTCAGTAAAACTAATTATTTATAGATTTAAGTCTGTACTCAGTTGTATACAGGAGCCATCTGATAGCTCTCTCCGTATACATACTAACAAAAAGGATGCCATTAATGATAATAGCCAAGCTCAGAAACAGCAGAGATTAAAGTGTATAAAATTACAAGCTTTATTGGATCTTTTCCCATAAATCTACAGTATTTATCAGTCTGCTCAGCTCCTTTTGCTCTATAACATGTTGCCTGCAGATTGCATTGCATTTTGTGGTGACAGGTACTCTTTAAAGGGCTTCCTTCTAAACAGACTCTCTGGCTGTGGATACTGTGTGTCTGAAATGATACATCTGTCACTATGTTTGGGCAATACTTTTCTACTATTTATTTTCTAATGCAGTTAGTGTGTCATGACTTTGCTTAAAGTGTTAAAGAGGTTATCTGTCAGGATAAAATAGTTTCGATAATGGGCTGAATTGGTTAAAAAAATTCAAAGAATCTTTACTTGCCTCATTGATCCCTCACCGTTGATTTATGCTGTTCTCTACTCCTGGTTACGGCCTGACACACTGGAAATAGCAGTAGATGCCTGCTCAACCAGTCACTGATTCAGTGGTGACCAGCCTTAGCCAGTGATTGGCTGAGTATGCATTTCCCGACATTTTCTATTTGTTCAGCTGGGACCAAGAAGTGGAGATTAGTAGGGGGCAGGTAAAATAGCTGTGCCAGGGGATTGGTAAGGTGAGGTAATGCTTCTTTTTATCTCATTCTGCCTTTTATCTAAAAAAACAAAACAAAAAAAAAATGTATCCCACTTAAACCCTTAAAGTGTTAGAAAAAGATAAACTGTCACTGGTCCTTGACTAGGCCTGACACAAAACAGATTCCTTGCTGATGTCCATTTATTTCTGAGTTGGACTTTTATAAGATTTATTTCCACACAGCTATTATACACTTCAGACATTTCGTACATTTTCCACTGTACTGTTCCTACTTATCCGTCAAACACTGGGAGACACACTCTGGATTGTAAACCAGATCAGTGCGTAGAGATGTGTGTAATCTGCGATTACAGGCAGTATAAGCCTGCTCTGTGGGAGGGGAATAACAGGATAAACTGCGTGAACTTCCTGCTATGCAGAGGAGCGCAGTTATAGATTAGTGTTGTCTACTGAAATAAATAAAGTAAAGAACGCTATGGAGAGATTACACGCAATAAACGATAGCTATTCCTCATAAATAAGCTTCTGCTTTTCTGTCTGTACTATCATAATCGTTTTTGCCTCAATATCATTAGCATAATAGTCCATGAGCCTTTACATGACTCTATCCCTCTACATTCTAAGTACAGATTACTGTCAGTGACTGGGATTACATTAGCATAAAGCACTTGCCAGATTTTGTTTCAAGTCCCATTTCATCACAGCAAAGCAGATACAGCGATTAATATTTCACAATTCAGCCATGCTTTGTATTACCTTTCTGTTCTTGTGCAGCAATCATCAGGGAAAGTTCTTGGAAACAGAGCAGGCCAAGCCAGGCTTTACAAATCAGTAAAGGCCCACTACATAATGTTCCATGTTCCAGTCATGTCCTAGGCTTCCTAGCTTCGGGATGATTTTAATCCATGGTCTTCTTAATTTCCATAGTCAGAATATTTTTTCTAAATCAGCATTTGAGAGTAACTTCTAGGACATAGCTGCAGGGCAGGTGATTCTAAGTGTACAGTGTATTTGGAAAGTCTTCAGACCCTTTCAGTTTTTTTCACATTTTGTTATGTTGAGTCTTTATGCTAAAATTTTAAAAAGACCAAACAAACAGTTTTCCCATCAATTTGCATTCTATCCCACTTAGACTAGTTCCACACCTTCCGGTAAAGCTATCCAGCAGGCTGTTTTAACAAACAAACAGCCTGACAGAGTTTACTGTATCTGGCCTAGCGAGAAATTTGGCATGAACCATAACTCTTCCTAGAGCTGGCCATCCCACCAAATTAAGTAATCGGCAGAAAAGGGCCTTGATAAGGGCCTTGATTTATATACATACGTGTTAATCAGAAAGAACGAGTAGCTTGTTCTGCACAGACTTCCAAAAATTATGCCTTAGCAGGGGCACAATGCCTTTCCATATTTAGACATTCACAAATGTTAATTTTTAGGAGAAACAGATTCTCATTCTGAATGAGTCTGGAAAAATTATCCCTTTTAATTTGGAACAGCAGCAGTACAGTGTGGATGTGGAAAGGGTAGGGTAAGGGTGTATGGGATGGCACAGTTAGCAAAGGCAGATCTATTCATTGACCTCAGTAGTGTGAAAATCCTCATGGATCCAAATTGGTCAGTTTGGGTTTCACAACACCCCCTGCCCTGCTGAAATCCCTCTCTGAGATGACACTGGATGATAACCAAGTAGAATAGAGAACAGGGAAGTGTTCTAGTCTGCCTGCCCAGAGGTCTCCAGCCCTCCACAGGAGAAGAATAACAGCTTACACATTTTGGCCATCCTTTAGCTGTTGGGGAACCACAAGGAGAAAATCCTATGGTGAAGAATGAGGAGCTACCAATTGAGGAGGAAGAGGGGGTGGAGTCGATAATGGAAGAAGTACAATAGGCTGATGGTTCATACTGTGCACATGGTGAAGTAGGGCATGGTGCATACCGTGTTCCCTGATCCCATGGACTTTTGAGTAGGCAGAGTGGAACACTGGTCTGATAACCTACTATGTTCTCTCTTCTCTCTTGCTCAGCCTGCAGTGTCATCTCAGAAAGGATTTCCCCGATTACACGCCTTTAATACATCCCAAATTCCTAAATATATCTCCTATTCTCTCCATATAATCTTCTTATACTGCCCCATCACAGTATATCACAGTAGTTTTAGCAGACAGAGCCACAACACATCATCCTTCCAGGTCACAAGAACAATGCAGAATAGCATTCTGCTCATTCTGCACGGGCACCTGCTGTTTCCCAACTAGCTGATTCATGCTCTCTTTCGGCCTCTGAGCCAATCACAGCAAGTTGCCCCTACGTTTTCCCATTGTCATGTGACCATACTTCTTTTTCCTCCCACTTGGTTTTCCTGCCTACATGCACTGTAAAATGGCACTGGGTGCCTTCTGCCCTCTGTCTGATTATTTATTCATATATTTATGTGCACACACATAATGGTTAGACACTGTCCGAATAGACAGTCCAAAGATGCACCAAATTTACCATGCTGATGATATGTTTGCTGCATCTGTATACCCTTTTGTCTTACTTTACACCTTCTATTGGTTAGCTTACTTAGCACCCACCCTTAGTGCATCTGAAGCCATCCCCTTTCCCACATTTTATCTTACCTCCAGAGGATATGTCTACATATAGACTTCAGAAAGATATTGATTTCTTAACAACTATCCCTATATATCAGCCCTGTGACTCTCATGTAACTCATTACCAAAATCTTGGTTCACATGATCTAATCCCATTAAACAAATGCTTCTTTTCATTGTAAATTACAACTTCACACCTCCCAATTTTTTGAATGTTCAAAGAAGAACACTTATGGTTCATTGCATGAGAGAGCAATTTTTCTTCATATTTATACACTTCAATATTTTTCTCTTACAGAATAGTACAAAAATTATCTGAATATAGAAATTTCTAAAATTCAAACTCCATGAAATAATGAAATAATATACAAGGTTGGCTCTAATATACAGATAGGAACCAAACACTTTCTGGATCAATATAGTAAATGCAGTAATGAAAATCTATACCTCAGATCAAAAAGAGAGACATTTATGGAGCAAAGAGAGACAGACGGACTTGGGTAAAAAAGCCAGACTGTCCCTCTGAAAGAGAGACACTTGGGGGGTCTGGAACTTCAAGATCAGATTTGACTTAACAGAACAGATAACACATATTCTACCGCTCTTCAATATGTTCCTTTCTAGGTATTTCTCTCACGGAGTTTTGCTGAGGAACTATAAATCCTGACAATAGGAACTATGTGTGGGAGGTAAATTCTAGAGAATTGCCCTCGTAGTCATTTTTTGGCAAAGGCAGATATGAGACAAAGAACACTTGTAGGAGTTATGGATCTTTGTATAATTACTTTGCAGTTTCCCCAATCTAGTCAATTTCAGGCTGCTGAAAACAATGGGAAGTTTTAAAGAGCTGTTATAAATATTCAGCATTCAGTGGACAAAGCAATTAAATAGTCTATGTGAAGTCCCTGTAGATTACTAAACTATCAACTGTTTTCTCCTAAGAAATAGTATTCAGTCTTTAGTCTGAAAAACATTCAATCTTTAGTCTGAAAAGCCTTCTGAAAAACTTTCAGGCTTTGCAGTCTTAATGTGGTTGAATTACAGCTGCCCAAAACCAGCCTAGAAGTCATTTGGCATATATTCTACATAAGGGCATAAATATTAAGTTCACTATAACTAATAATATTCTTTAAAACAAACTAGTAGTCATTTTGTACCATTTTTTTTAACCGTTTCATTCAACAGAACAAATTATCCCTTGAGACTGGTTTTCATAGTATATATTGGGATTCTTAGCTCCTGAGACCTGAAAACGTAATGCTACAGTATATGTGACATTCTACACCTAAAACTATGTCACAATAGTTCTTTAATTATATTCATCTCAAGAAAGCTCAGGATCAGAACTGTAAGTTGATGATATGGGCCCCAATACAAAATTGGGGCTCATGTCTTCTTAGAACATGCTTCTCAAAGGAAATTTCAACTATAATCTGTATTCTCTGACAATTCCAAGTAAAATCTCCATTCCATTATTTTCAACTGGAATTTGTGTTGCTGTTTTCATGAACGTAGATTTCTTTGCATTTTGGATTTGAAATCTGCATCAATAAGTAGCATATGCTTATTACAGCAGAAAATATGATCTATTGGCACGCGCAGATGAGCCCCATTGAATGGGTCAAATGCGGATCTACAGCACATCAATGTGCAAACTAGCAGCAGAAATCTGAGGGTTAGGTATGGATTTTTGCTGTCTAAATATGGTCTTCAAATGGCAAAAAGGCCATTGGAGTCACTTCAAGAACTAGGACCTGGTTGTGACTGCTATCTTCACCCATGCCCTCCAAGATCAGTTGTAAGAGATGTGTGAGAGGAATTGTACCATTTTGATTTTATTGACATTGGTCAACAGTATACAATGCTTCTTGTCTCCATACGCATATATGGTTTGGTTTATGCCAATTTATGACGTCTTTCTAAACCCAGATCACTTTTCTCATCATTTTTAAAAATTGTTAAGAGAAGCATAAGTAGTCACACATTTTTGCATCAAATATTAAGATAAAATGTGAGATTTTTTTTAACACCAGAAACTGGTATAAATCTCTTGATCATTTTTTTCTTTTTTTGCTTTGCTGATGCAATAAAAATCTAAATGTCGAATGTGGCTTGCAGACACACATTGTACAGTAACGTGATGGAACCTGAGTGCTCATGAGACTACATATGAATGGTTAAATCACTGTTTCTCACAAGTTTTCATTTCACACAAGCAAAGTTTATGAAGCAAAACTGATAAAACCTGAAGCAGATAATTGCTTGATGATCATTCCCTTCGTTCTTAAAGAATAATTTGTCATAACTGACACTTTATCCTCAATTACTTCACATTTATGACTGCATACCATATATTTATGTACACACACACATGGTAGGTGCTATTGGTGTGAAATCAAACTATCAAATATTATTAATGCCGAGAGATGACAGATGGGGGAGGAGATGACACAAACAGAGAGGAGAAGATGACAGCCAGTGACTGGAAGAGCAGTATTTCAGTATTGTAACAGAGCATCTTGATTTATTATACATTCACCACTATAAATTCTCATGTCTCTCACTGTAGTGGGCAAGCACTAAGCTACAAAGAGGTGCAAGCCTTTCTCTTTTTAGACCATAAACTAATATATACTAGTAGCACTTTCCTACTGCACTATTATATTTTTCACTTTTGTAGACCTGTCCAGTTGCCCATTCGAGGCTGACCACATATGCATTTTAATTAGCCTGTTTCCTGGGGTTGATGCATGTGAACTGAAATCATAATTATTGTTGAGCAAATCGAAGTTCACAAAGTTGCCATCTTGATTGAAGATCCTGCATGAAAATTCGTGTGTAGTGCCTTATGACATCATCATGCACCGCTCAAGATTTCGTGCTGGATCTTCAGTCAAGGTGGCCACAGAGGGCTTTTTGCATTCAAATGGATAAAGTGAGTATTTTTAATTTTTTTTTAACAGATTAACCCCTAACAGCTCTCAATGGTAATCTCATAGGCCGCGATCAGCTATGAATATGGCATCTTAGGGGTTTAATGACAGGGGAGGAGCAATTGCCGTTCCCCATCATTGCAGTTCCCCATCATTGCATCTGCCACTCACAAAGAAATGCTCTTTGTGACAAAGTAATTCGTCACAAAGAGAATTTTTTTGTGAAATTCGGTGAAGCAGCCGAATTGAAGTTTTTAAGACTTCACTCATGTCTAATCATAATTTAAAGAATCCAAATTTGTGATATATTTGTGATATATTTATGATATATTACCTAATTCTGTCAAAAAATCCTCTACAATGACATAAACTTAATTTTATGACTTTTCTGTCTGGCTCTTGAATTCTCTGTCCTATTGAAGCTCTGAAATTACCTCTTCTGAAGTGTGGGCTACATCAATTAGGTTATTAGCCTACACATTTACAGTAAAAGCATCTCACTGCCAGACAAAGTTCCAGAACACAAAATTGTGCTTCTGTGCAAACAAAAGCAAGGTCCTCCTGAAGAAAAACACCACATTAGTGCATTGGTATCATGATGTCTCCAAATGCTGTGTCCAGCTATGACCAGCCTCCCTTTGATCACTGTTGATCTGTGCACTGGATCTAACATTGGTAATCCACAATTAGACTGTCTTGTTAGTCAAGAGGTTGTCAAACCGTAACATAGTGTATTACTGTTGGCAACACTTGATAACAGAGATTTCTATACTCACAAATATAAGTTGAAAACAAGGTCTTCATACTAACAGGCAGCACACCGGGTATGACTTACCATGAAGTTCCCTATATTGACTTCTTCCACAGCATTGTGTTGAATATCTCATAAAAAAAAGAAACTCTGGTGTGAACAGCTGGTGGACCACCTGACATATTTAAGTCAATGATAACAGCCCCATCAGCTCATTCATAAATCTGTCATGGAGTGAAAAAAATCCCATTCACAAACTTTGCTGGAGAAGATGTGACTTAATTACCAGTCCTCATCAACCATCTTATGTAATAATTTACCCATGTATAACAAGATCCTGTAATGTTTATATGAATAGTAAAGCATACTATTTCCAAAAGGTGGGCAACATGATATTTAAAGTGTGAAAGTCCACATGCATACACTACTGCAGAAGGTATCACTTCTGGCCAGGAGTGCAGTGACATAATAAGTTAGTCTCTACAAAGACTAGCTGCAGAGTAATAAAACTCCCCTGACTCACACTAACAGCCATATCACAATGACCAATTTATGGGTAGGACAAGCTCCGATCGACGGTAAACACATTGATCGGAACTCTTTGGCATCAGCTTATTACACAGTGTGATGTAAAGTGAATAGGGGAAGAACACTTCTACCGCATACATTCTTCCCCCTTTCAGCTCTACTGTTTATCAGCAGCACATGCCTGATTACAAAAGGTGTTCTGCTGATAATCACCCCACAAACATTTGCTCATATATCAACTGATTGATGGCTTTATCATACAGGCCACTTATCGAGAACAAGTATTCCTATGAATGCTTCTTCCCTATAATTGACCTGAAAATCATACAGTCTAATAGGCCATTAACTGTCTATAGTATTTTTGTGCACTGAGTGCAGAATATCAAGTGTACTTCTATGAGAGGAATCTTTACACTGCTCTCCTACCTTCTCCTTGTAAAAGCTGACAAGAAGAAACCTATCACAAGCAGGAAGTCGGTAGAGCAGTGTGAAGCTTTACCACATAGGATACTCTGAGACTGTGCGGTGAAACTTAGCGGATTGAAGTTCTGTCTCACTAATATAATTTTCTGCCATTAGATAGGACTAAGAACAGCATGGGTGCAATGTGCTGGGACTTCCACAATCTGATGATCCAGAGACATGATGAGAAATTGAGACTGCATTACATGAACCATATAAGAGATAAAGAAGATTAGCCATGAATGGCCCAGAAATTAGAACAAACAAGGCATATATACAAGGCATATACAAGAGCCCCCACATTAGTAATTAATTAATAATCTATGCTGAACTCAAGACAAAAGGCTTTTATAATACTGCTATGCCTTTACAGTATTTCCCTGCACATATATGAACTTTGCTGCTAACTATGCAGGGAACTACAACAGAGCCCCATTTTTTTGATTATGCATAGTAGGTGGCCAGGAGTGATGTTCACAGGATAGCCTGGACACCTTGGTCCATTTGTGGATCCTGGGGGTCAGATTCCCAATGATCAAGATGGTATAACCTAGTGATATACCACATTATAAGATGGCAGTATGCCTTCAAGGATCACATTTGAAATAACTGGGGACCTCTGCCGGATATAAATACTTTCTCACGGCACTTTATATTAAAGATATTACTGGAGTTTTTACTTCACTACACTTTACTGCTGCCTTGTTTTACTTATACATGCAGTGTATGTTATTACATTTATCCAACTTGTCATGTACTGGGGACCAGACCAGCCCACCACATCACGTGACAAGGGTTGCCCAAGCCCTTCAGGTCAATTCACCTCACGCCCTCAAACGCTGCTACGCCCTGCGCTGGGCCGTAACTCGAGCATGAATCACCACCTGAAGCCTGCTGTCACGGACATTCCTATGACAGATAACAGGAGGTCTGTCAGATTGGCAACACGTGGTATAATCTGACATGTTTTCCCTTTTTGTTATTGGTTTTTACCACACCAGGTGTTCCTGGTGTGGTAATTGTCCCTCCCCTATTTATTGCTTCTTCTCCCACTATTCCTTGCGGTTTATAGCTTCAGTTGTTGTGGTGGTGAGCAGCAGTTTGGATTTCAGCTGAGATCCTGGAGCCTCTATTTCTTCATTGAAAGATACGTTTCCCTTTCCCTTCTGTGTGTTTTGTTACTTTTCCCTCCTGTTTTTTTGTTGTTAGGCCTTAGGGAGGCTCCTGTTCATCCTTCCTTTTGGAGGAACAGGTAGACTCATTCCTGTCATTAGTTTCCAGGGTCCTATAGGGTCAGTTCGGTGTTTAGGTTCCTGTGTATGAACTTGCCTACCTTTGAGACCTGTTCATACTGGTAGATAGACAGGAATTGAGCCAGGGTTTCCTGCAGGAGGTGTCCATCTTCCTTCCTTAGTTTCTAGGCCTAATCTCCTTTCCCTCATACGCTTGGTTTGGTTCCCCCCCCACACACACCTGCGCGTGACACCTGCAAGCACACCCACGCAATAACAATGAACTTTTGCCGCCACCACCTGTCCATTATAAGGTTGACAGGACACCCCTATCTTCCAAGCAGATACACAAATGGTAGTAAACTCACAGAAAAACAACATACAGCCTCAGACTGCACACACACTTTTCATTGAGCTAACAGGTTCTTAAGGTTACAAGACAAACCATCAAACTTTAAGGTTTAATGTATGGAAATTGGACAGCACTTGGTTACAAAAAATGATTAACAAGAGACATACATAAATGGCAAACAATTGTAAAATAAAAGGAGAAAACATAGAAAGTTCTGATACTTAGCAGTTGCTTTGTAAAAGTCCTTCCACCTAGGAGATTTGGGTAGAGGTGCACAAACCAATTTGATTGGATCTCTCACTTTGTGACACTCAAATGTTGAAGGGATTACATTTTTATGTCTTTCCTCAAGGGGCAGGCTTGAGAGAGACTCTCTCCCACACCTCTGACTCAACCCCTCTGGGCTGTGCTTCCTTACACATGCAGCCTGTTCCCTGGCAATCTAGGGGACACGTGTGAAGATATCCAAAAGATATTTTCCCAGTTGCCCTGGTGAAGATACAGGCCACAGCCCTTATTCATAATTCATATCTCATCGTTCCGGGTCCTAGCATATCAAACGAGACACATCCAGGAGCTGGGAAGATGAGATCCTTCTTTTTGGAAGATGAAGGCGAGTTGATACGCCATGTCTGGTGTCCATACCATACCCCCATCATACCAAAGGTGTTGAGCTGGATTCTGGAGACATCCGCCCCCTCCTGAACAAGTTATGAAAGACTAAAATTATTCTTCATTCTCCGGTTAGGATTTCCCCCCTGCTGACTCGAGGAGCCCAGGCGTCTGCTGTCCTCTTCCTGAAGTGTGATCCACGAATGGGCCAATCCTCGTTAGCACCTTGGTGCTAACTACCTCCCTGGGAGCAGTTTGGCTGTTTCCCAGGAACTAGGCAGACCACTCGACTCTCTATGCAGCCTTACATCCATTCATCAATCAATTGCCCCCAACATGGCTGGTGGCCTTGTAATACAGAAGATACAAATACATATATACACACTGTATATATAGGTAAATCACACCGGGATATGTTACACTACAACATATAAACATAAAAGACATAATATCACTGCAAATATTATAATAACTATGGGTAAGGTGGACCTTATTCCTGACAAAACTCTAATGAATGTTGTACCCAATGCTTTGTATTGTCATTTTCTTTGCAATTTTATCTTGTTTTGCTGCTTTGGGCATTTCGACTTTTTACTTATCAAGCAGTTTTAGATTCAACCTCATTCATCCTCAAAGTTGCAAATATTTCTTCTTTCCAAAGGTCAGCTCATTTCAAAATGTCACACTCAGAGGTGAAGGAATTTTGACATTTTGAGCTTAGATTTTCTCCTCTCCCTGGTTGTTATTAGTAAATCAGAAGGGATATAGAAAGGAAAACATGCTGTGATGTATGTTCTCGATAAATAGATTTTATGTCTTTCTAGCAGCTTACTAAAAGAACCCATGTTATGTAGGCACCTTCTGTCCTGCCATCTATATTTCTCCTTTTAACTCCTAAAAGGCTACTTGCAGCTGAAGGATTCTTTCCAAAATATTAAATGAAAAAGTGAAAAGCAATGGGCGCATTTATTAATGTCAGTGCACCTAGAGTTTGGGCATAAATTGCGCTAATGTGGCGCAATTTCAAGCATCTGTGTTTACAGCTTCTACATCTTGTTCAACAATGGAGTGGCTTAATGAGAAAAGAGGCATGGTCTGATATGTGACATTTTGGACCCAAATTGCACCACATTTCTAGTAAAATTTTGTCTCAAACTAAGCCAACCAATAATTGGTATGAAGTTAGACAAATGCCATGTACCACCTTTATCATCCAGCCTGAGCCATGGTGATAAATAGTGTTGAGTGATATGAAGCATCCGAAGTGGAATTTGGGTCCGAAGTTTAGGTGAAAACGAATCTAAATTCCCTTGCTCTTTGTGGTAACAAATCAGTTTTCTTAAAATAGCAGCCGCATGTGTTAGAAAGTGAAAGTGTAGAGGAGACAAGCCCGGGAGCAAGATCACCCATAATGCCAGACAGGCAGCCAATCCGCAGGTACCCATCCCCCTGTGATGTCACATCAGATGTCAGAGATGTATAAAACCCTGATCCTATGCGATCACCGCCATTTTCCTGTCAGCTGAGCATGGCGAGAGACGTGACAAGACGCTCATGTACTAGGGACAGTGTTGCGTCAAACTGTTAGAGAGTGTAGGACAATATTGGAGAGGGAGAGTGAGTGCAGGGAGAGTGTAGGAGACTGCTGAACTACAGACTGCTACAATCTATCACTATCTACATAACTGTGCAGTGCACCAGTATTCATAGCTAATCTGTTCTATTAGCTGTAGAGTTACTGTGTATCAGTATTACAGGTCACTGTTACCGGCAGGTGCAATTTACTGCCATTTACATAAGTGTGCAGTGCACCAAGATTCATAGCTAATCCATTCTGTTAACCGTAGAGTTACTGTGCGTCAGTATTACAGGTCACTGTTACCGGCAAGTCTAGTTTATTGCCATGTACATAACTGTGCAGTGCACCAATATTTATAGCTAATCTGTTCTGTTAGCTGTAGAGTTTAGGCAGATTGGCCTGGGTATACCTGATTTATAGCGATTCATGACAAATTAATTCATAACAAATCATATTGCTTGTCGAACTTCGGTGAAGCTACTGAATTGAATATTTAAAAACTTTGCTAATCTCCAGTGATAAATCTGGTGCAGGTCCAGACATTCTGTCTATGTTTTATGCCATCTATTGCATTAGTTAATCTCCTTCAATGTGTTAGGGAAGACTACATGGAGTGTAAAGTCATTATTTCATTTTCTACCAACTGATGCAGCTTGTTTCATGATTTGCAGCCAAGAAGATTGTGCCTTAGTATCAGAGACATTTATTATATTCCCCTTGTCCCTCAATCTTCATGGAAGGAACAACATTCCTAAAACAACATTTAGAGTAAAATAAAGCATGTCCTAACTATAGCCAAATAATCACAGTTTCTTTTAGATAGTTTAGATTTAATCTATATAAATTATGGCAGACAGATGAAACAATGTCCTAAGATTCAGACAACTTTGATCCTTCAAAATAAGTTACCTTGAATGTTGTTTTTTTAAACTGTTTTTATGACTTGTCTATTAGACAGGCCATAAAAGAAAGATCATTGGGGAATCAACACCTGGGTTGCCATTAATTCGTAGAATACTGGCACAGATGTTACACCAGAGAAATGAATGGAACCTACCTGGAGATACCTGGAGACTTCCATTAACTTTTATGGAAAATACCAGCAGAAGCACAGAAATCTGTGTCCTGCAGTGAGGATTTAGGGATGGTTGTTCGTTTTAATGGTAGGGTGGGCGAAGTGAATGTGTTTGCCTAAAAGTCTCATGATTTACAAGCATTTGACCATAAAGTATTGTATTGCCCATAAAGTATTCTTTTGCACATTGCTATAACCTTTTATTGATACAGTAGCTTTTTTCTATGCTGTATCTTCTGTTTAATAATTAATAGTTCATATTCTTATAGTAAAAAAACTCAGAGTGATTTGCAGTAGTTGAGTTTTTATTTAGATATTCAAAGAAGTGCGGCTTTTTTGTACAATGTGACGTTTCGGCCACAATTAGGCCTTCATCAGACTTCTGCCGCTTGTGAAGGAGAGAGGAGGATCAAGGATATAGCGCTGTGAGTAATACAGCACAAAGCTGTGTCAGAAGAGAAGCGCTTTTAGCATATGTTACTGTTGTTGGAGCATTGAAGCATATAGCAATCTTTCGTTTCTTCACATACCACTGTTTTTCTTGAATTTTTCCCTTAGTTACAGCTGTTTTAACCTCTACAATTTGAGGATCTTCTCAAGATAGCTCCTCTGCTAGTTCTCTGGGGCCAAAACTGCCCTCTGTACACATACATACTTTCTGTAGCTACCAGCTTACTGCCAGCCAATCAGATTGGATTACTGAGAGACACGCCTCCTCACTCTTCTGACTAATGCAGGCATACAGTGTGCAGGACTGTCCCTCTGTCTTCTGTTTACACTAAGGGGAAGACAGAAGAGTCATAGCAATGGTCTTTTAAGGGACTAGTGGAAAGGGACAGGGGACATTTATGAAAGCTGTCATTATAAGGTAATTACAGATCTCTTGACCATAATTGACAGACTAACTTGGGTATAAATGCCTAGCTCTATTAAACTAGCAAATAAAAATATAAAAAATACAATAGAATGCCTCTCCAAGCTATACAGACTTGTCCAAGATACTTCCTACTCAGACCACAGACAGCATAATAACATTGCACAAGAAATCGCACAATCTTTTCAAATATGGCAGAAATTTATGTAACCAAGAAAGAATGGAAAACAAGTGAATAACAGTTTTAACTGTGACTGTCCATCACATCAGGAAAAACATAATTGCATTTGATAATGCATCAGTTATGGACATTGGTTTCTGCTTCTGAATAGTTTACAGTCTGAATTCCCTACTATGGCCAAATGTAAACCAATTTGTAGAACACCAACTACATGAACATAGGAAGTGTAATGAGAGTCAATATGGATCCGCTTTGTCACTGAACGGATTTGACTTGGTCCTACTCCTAAGGGCATTGTCTTAGCGGACCACTGGACTTCACCCTTTCACTTCTGTGCAAAGATCTGCTCTCAGCTGCAGGACAACCACCAGGCTGCTACCTCCTGGAGTAGTCTGTTCAGTGACTGCTCATTTATGGGAGTCAAGAGACACAGTTGTAGAACACCAAGAGATCAGGTAGAACCATAGTCAAGGATGAGCCAGGGTCATGGAGGTTAGCATATGGGCTATCTAATAAACAGTCCAAAGGTCTGAACAGAGAATAAAGGTTCAAATCTGGAATCCAGGCAGAGATCAGTGCATGGGCAAAAAGGTGAAACTATGGTGCAGCTTTGCAGGGTACTAGTAAGCTCGACAACACATTGCTCAGGCACCCGTCTAGAGGGAAAGGTGACATATAACCATAGAAAGGCTGCCATAGGCTGGGGACAGGTGGCCACTTGCCCTTTAAGATGATAAGAGGAGCTTTTGCACCCTAAGAGAGAGCCTGCTGGTAAAAAGTACAAGGCACATAGGCCTAGAACGGACCCAGGCTGGATCCGTTTTCCACGGGGAGTGCATGCTGGGAGGATGCAGAGGAGGACACAAACAGCTGGAGGTGGCAAAGGTGAGTGTCTTGGTGGCCATGCCTGCTGTGAGCGGAGGGGCACCAATGGCCACAGACTGCCAGCATGACAGGAAGAAATAATGTCTAATCATATGGTGCCACAGTGACCTGCAGGTCGAAGGAAAGTGAAAGCCAAACTAGTCCCTCTAGTCCTACAAAGAATGGAAACATTCAGATCATTTAGTGTACATCTATTTCTAATTAATTTACACAGATATAATTAGCAAGCAAGTAAATTCCCACTGTAACTTTTTCTCATCAACGTCAGAGTTTTCATAACCTAAATAGCCCAACAATCCCTCTTTTATGTAACACACAGCTGGAACTGTAGGCCAAACTTTCAGGATGTGTATGCTTCAACTGTATACAGCTAATATTCTACTCTTCTTATGAGTAGTTCAGAAAATGTTTGGTAATTACTCATATAAATTATACTCACAATGTCAAAAAACACTACCAAATGTAATCTATGAATTGGGATTGATAAATTCTTATTTAGTAGCAGTGACAGCTGCCAAACTGACATGAAAGCAAGTGAACATGAGCCGTGTCTATTGCGGCAGTATCATTCTATGAAGATACACACTAATAACTATCTTAATTATTTCATTTCTCGACATGTTTATTGCTCTCGATTCATTTTCTTTTCCATTATTTGGCTATGCAGGTCCCACTTGTATCCTACTCTGTACCGCAGTGCTATAACGTGAGCAGCCCTATTATATCTAGCCCTACACACTTCTATTGAAGTCTCATATTCCTTGTACGCATGATTGCAATTATCTAGTTTATGTTGCAGCTCATGAAGATGAAAGGAATTATCTTCATTTATCTGTGCTCATGTGAGCACCTCTCAGTGCTTCCAGCTTCTGTCTATTCACCTGTGAATACTTAATGCTTTCTCAGTATTAAAGTCAAACTTTGAAGCCCTTTGATGATTTTACAATCTTAATTGATTTTTATATTTGTGTTTTGAGCTTGGTGCTGAAACTTACTTGAGAGGTACCAAGCAAAATGTGTCGCCACTTATAGAAAACTTATACTGTAGTCTGGATGTCAATCCCACAGCTGTTTAATAGTGACAGAGCTGCATCAGGAGAAAATGAAAGGGGTGAAGAAGAGTTGACGGTGTTGCAAAAATGAAACTTACAAATCTTTTAAAACTTGTATACCTAGATGTAAAACATCTGCAATGAATCCACAGCAAAATCCACGAAGTGCATACAGATTTTTTTGCGAAGTTTCTATGGATCTCACCCTAATCATTGCACAAATTGGCATGCTTTTTATGTAGCATTTGGATCAGATTTGTTTAAATTAGGGATGATCAAATCGATTCTAATGAAGTAATTTGTGTCATTAGCAAGAATTCTACACCTAGGAGGGACTGTTCCCACCGGTGAAGAAGCACCCACCGGCCTCTTGATAGACAGGGCCAAACAACTTACCTGACATTCTGGACCTGGTGCCACTGCAGGCACAGAAGCTCAAATTTGGCTTTGGGTGCAACGACTGTTCATGCGCTGCCACCCGGAAGTGTAATGGCCCATTCAGAGTGGTTGCCCCTCACAGGTGAAGGACTCTTGCTAATGAGACAAACTGATTTGTTAGAATCGATTCGATCACCCTTTTGTTTCAAATATCTTCCATTTTGCTGTTACTGTAAAATACCATGGAATGTCCGCTTATAATTCTGTAGTAGGAATTCTGCAGTGTATACGCCTCCCTGAGGATATACAGTTTTGGGGATAGAGTGTCAATAAGTTTGGTATATTGTGTTTGTACTTAATATATCAAAAACTTTCAAAAACTTTTAGAATTCTTTCATTTAGAGAAGAAAATAGAAGCAAAAGCAAGGGCTAGTTTCAAACTAGCAATAAAATAAGTTTGTTGTGTCTGGCATAGCCGGAAAGGGCCAGAGCTCTCCTAGGCCTCATTGACTATAAGCGACGATCCGGCCTGTTTCTGGCATTAGTGCTGGGAATTGGCCAGATAAACACCGCTGAAAGCACCACTGCCAGAAATAAACCGGATACCTGTTGGGTCTCATTATACTCAATGGGGCCCGGTGGTGTTCCAGCTCTTTCCAGCTATGCTGGATACAATGAAGTTCGGTAGGCTGTTCCTCTGACAGAACAGTTTGCGGAAATATTTTAACGCTAGTATGAAACTAGCCTAAAGACTAAGGATGTTTTGTAGATTCCATAATCTGATATCATTTCCGCAATATATTTTTCTGAAGACTATTTTATTTTTTTATTTGAAAACAATTACCCAAGGTTCTCATACACATAATTGTGGTGACAAAAAATGTTGCCCACAGGTCAGATCACTTTTCATTTTCAAACCACTCTAAAAAGTAAAATGCTGGATTCTGATTGGTTGATGTGCCCAACTCTGAAACTTTTTGTTATATTGGTTTTATTGCATAATGTCCAATGTCTTGTCAGTTCCCAACAATGAAAAAGTTAAATGATCTCCTGCTCATGGGCTCTGTATACCACAAATACTATTATATTCTAGGGTTACTGAATCCCGTGTAGTTGAAAACACGGGCAGCCCTTACATGCATCATTCAAAGTGATCTATAGAGAAGTAAGATCATGGATGGATTATGGAAATGCTTGAATGGACTTTTAAGAACTGGACTGGCTAATCAGTAAAATTTGGGGTATGGAATTTAGATACAATATCTTTCTTTATGTTGCCTTAGTATTTATTTTTTATAAAATAAAATGCAATGCACAATTTAGATATGGCATACACATATCCTATCATTTATTCAAATATATTACAAGATTAATATGATACATAGCAATTTACATCAACGTGAGTCTCAAAAACACAAGTACCAGGACAAGGCATATAATCACATTATGTCCCCCTGCATATGAGCTCCTGACCGCTTGATGGACAACTTGCTTAGGAAACAACAAAGTGCACTAAAAAGTAAAGGAAATGTAATTAAAACAAAAGATAAAGTGAAGTGTCCATAAGAAAATGAAAGAATGACCTATAGACTTAGGGCTACAACCTGGCTTGTGAAGACATTTATGATGGTGAAGGTGATATATGACTTGAGAGTGTTTTGTTCCCTGATTTTCATTAAATACCCTTTAGGATTCAATGAAGAAGAAAAAATGTAGATGATTTGCTGAAAATCTACCACCAGACTATAAACTATTGTACTTTGTGAAGGACATTCCGATTTTTTGAAGATGTCATGAACAACCATTAATAAAACAATTTTAGAACAGTGTTCCCTATCAATTCAATAATAGGTTTTAGTAAGCAACTCTGTATTGCTGCCCTCCAGACTGGATTTAAAGGCGTTCTTCTGAAATTAAGAAAATGAAAATACTTAAATATTACTTGATTATAAATATATTCCCAAATACCTCTCATTAGTTATAATGGCTACTGTGGTCATAGAGACTGCATTCAAGTGCTCATGCTCATTAGCCATATCCCATCCTCTTCTATGTACTTCATGTCTCCTCATGAGCTGCATTCCTACAGAGAGTCAGTCAAAAATCAGGTGTATTCAGGATCATAATCTCTGACAAGTAGGAAAGGAAGATGAGGCAGATCTTTAGCTCAGTGTTATGAAGTAACATGTCCTCCTGTGTGATTAGGACAGGTGTACTAATAGCACGGCGGCCATTTTATTTCTCCTAATGATTGCTCCCCAGACAAAACGAGCCATTATAACTATTGAAAGGTATTTGTGAATATATTTATAATAAAGTAATATTTAAGTATTTTCATTTTCCAAATCCCGGAGAACCCCTTTAAGGTATGGCTACTTTGCTTTGTTGAGTTACTGTGCTTCTTTCTCCTTTTTTAGATTATGAAAGCCGTTAGCTGTTAGTGTGCCATCTGTGAGTGTTCATGGAACAGGTGGGAATGCAGCACAACAACTGTTCTACCTTCTCAAGATCAAACCGCTTTGCTCCTATTAGTTAATGTTGTTCCTTTGTATGAAGGGAAACAGAAAGTGTCACTTGTATTTGGCTATTAATGAAAATGTCTAAATATTGCAATGTGTTCAGTGATATAGTGTACTTGGGTTGTTTTTTACCATTCCAATAAAACTATGATAAATGCTGATTTACACTGACAGACCCCATTGTCTTAAAGGGATATTCCAGGATTTTAATGGTGACTGCCTATACTCAGCATAGGCCATCAGTATCCAGTCCTTGAGAGTTTAGACATCCTTGTACCCACCGATAAGCTGTTTCAGAGTAGCTGAGTCAGAAGTCGGCACCCATGAACTATGCCGTCTCCTCATACAGCAGATCATGGGGTGCCGGGTGTCGGACCCCCACCTATCTGATATTGATGACCTTTCCTGGGGATAAGTCATCAGTAGTAAAAGTCCAGACAACCCCTTTAATGGAAAACGGAACACAAATGTGAACAAACCCTCGTATTCACTGACAGCAAATGAATATTGAACATGATTTTACATTTTACAAAATTGTACAAGGTTGTCTAAATTTTCATTTATACAGTAATCAGAACTAGATGCCCACTTTAAAGTATTTGGCCAGTCTTAAATACCATTTTATTGCTTAATATTAAACAGTTGCAGGGGAAATATATTAAGAACTGTGCACCAGATTTGTGGTGTACAAAATGTGGAAATTTTAGTGCCACTTTTGCAAGAATGTGAAACTTTGTTCTATTGGAAAAGTGGGTGGGACTTAACTGGAGGGGTGTGACCTCCCAGAGCCTAGATGATATTTGTCAGAGAATGGGAACACTTGGGTATGTTCACACGGACAAAACACTTGTCATAAAAAATCAGATGAGTATTTTGCCCTTTAAACTGTTAGCCGAAAGCCATTGGGATCCTGCCATGTATCTGTATGCTGATTAGTCCTGTTCATTTCCAGCTCTGAACAAGCAGCAAGATCAGAAAGGGTGCTTCTTTTTTGAGCATGCTGAAAATGGAAGCATCAGTCTCTGACTCCCATTAAAAACAATAGGAGGCAGATTTAAGACGTTATTATATGCTGATTCTGACGTAGTTTCTGCTGTTGAATCAATGTAAAAAATACTGCGTGAACAAGACCCTAGTTGTCCATCCTGAAGTCACGTTGGAGCACATTAGTGTTAATCAGGAGCTTTTCAACCCATTCCCAACCTCCCACTATAAATTTACGGTAGAAGTCAGGTATTTAAATATGGCAGCCTCAGATCTCCTGAAGGATGCAAGGCTGACAAAGCAATATTCCCATGGAGACCCTGCCTGTGGGAGAAGTGAGCTAATGATTACATGGTTAAGTTCCGTAGAGGAACTATTAAAAATTGGAAATGAAAGAAAAAAAAATTTAAATAAATTGACGTCCTGGGTATCCCTGTGTGTGAAAATCACTGTACCATTAAAATCTAAAAATCACCAATTCACCATGTTTTCTCACTTTTGTCACCTCTTCCCCAAAAATTACATACAAGGTGATAAAAAAGACATATACACTTCAATGAGCCCTCACATAGCTCCATAGACATAAAAGTAAAAAGATTATGGGTCTCAGAATATGGCAATGCAAAGAAAAAATGTGTTTTTTCCAAAGTTTTTTCCCCCAGTACCATATAAATATGGTATTGTTGTAATCGTATTGATCCAGAAAATGGTGGTAACATATCAGTTTTACCGCATAGGAAATGCTGTAAAAACAAACCCATGAAACCGTGGAATTGTGTTTTTTTCTCATTCCTCCCCATTCGTAATGTTTTTTCCAGCATCCCACTAGATTGTATGCAACAGAAAATGATGCAATTAGAAAGTACAACTTGTCCCGCAAAAAAACATTACCTTACACGGCTTTGTGAACTGAAAAATAAAAAAAGTTATGGCTTTGGGAAAACTGGTAGTAAAAAATGAAAATGAAAAAATGGAAAATGGTCCTGAAGGGGTTAAGAGCACACACAACATTGAGCAAATGTGGTACAGTTCCTTTATATCCTTGTGATCTTAACAGTAGTTTCAAACAGCATATTTAATAAGGTTTGTGTCCTGACACATTAATGCACTTTAAATATAGTAATGTCAATTATCGGGATTAACAGGCCAGTAGAAGCTAATTAAGCCTACATCGTTACAGCTGCTTGATCGCATTTTAGCATCATATTAATAAGGAAGCAGGTTGCGTCATTTTGCCGCTGTATTAATGACTTGTTGACAAACATTAGAGCAGATAATACTGCGGGGATAGAGTCAGTTCTTGTTTGAGCTGTCACTGCACTGAGATGAGCTTCTTCTGACATTATGACAGTTTCCCTTGAATTTAAGGAAAACAGAACCAGTCCAGCAATGAAGCACATAACATCCTGTTCCATTGCGATAAGTCCGAGGTTGCTATTGTTTGACAATGTACATATAAAATATGTACAGTATGTGCCAATGGAGGAGAGTACAGAGGGTACAGAGGAAAGTCTAAAAATGTCTATTGATGAAGGTCATGAATTATGGCTTTAAAAAAAAGTACATATTGTGTAAAAACCTATTCCCTGTACAATGAATTCTGAAAGTCTTCAGACCCTTTCACTTTTTTCACATTGTGGCCTTGTGCTAAAGTAAAAAAAAATCTATATTTTTCCTAATCCCTCTTCACTCGATATCCTACGTATAATGAGAAAGTGAAAACAGATGTTAGAAAAACTTTATTGAAAAGAAAACTAAAATCTGGCATTGACCAACGTATTCAGCACTTAGTTGAAGCACCTTTGGCAGCAATTAGTCTCCAGTCTTCTTGGGTGTGATGTCACAATGTTTCCACACCTAGATTTCTCTGCATTTCCTTTCTAGCTGTAATGGATTGGATGGTGACTGCTGGTGGACAGCCATTTTCAGGTCTCTCCAGAGATGTACACTTGGGCTCAAGTCAGGGCTCTGGCTGGGCCACTCAAGGACATTCACAGAGTTGTCCCTAAGCCGCCCGTGTTATTTTGGTTGTGTGCCTAGGGTCATTGGGGTAGATTTAACATCTCCCTTGCACCAGAAAAGTGGCTTTAAAAAGTTGCAAGCTGTGTGCTTGTGGGAAAAAAAATTGCAAGTGTGTCTTTTTACGTAGTTCTCGACATTTTTTTTCAAAGGGGCATGGCAAGGGTAGGAAAGGGACAAAGGGCCAAAAGCAAAAACAAATTAATCTTCATTTACACAGTTTTCTGGTAAAAATGAAGCAAGAAATCTACAGCAGCTCAGAGTAGTCGTAGATTTCTGTTTAGGCACACGGACTGCAGAAGGATGTGCCTAATTTATGATTACCTCTGTGCATCATCATAAATTAGGCGCATCTTCCAGCTTGTTGGAAAGTAAACCTTCAGCCCAGTCTTAGGTCCAGAGCCCTCTGAATTAGATTTTCATTAAGACTAACTGTGCTTTCACTCTATTCAGCTTTCCTTCAACCCTGACAAGTCTCCCTGTCCAAGCCACTGAAAATCACCCACACAGAATGATGCTGCCACCACCATGCTTCACTGTAGATATTGTATTGGGCAGATGATGAGCAGTGTCTGGCTTCCTCTAGACATGCTGCTTAGAACTGAGGCCAAAAAGTTCAATCTTGGTTTCATTAGACCAGAAAATCATGTTTCTTATAGTCCTTAATGTGCTTTTTTGCAAACTCCAGACAGGCTTTCTAGTGTCTTTTAATGAGGAGAGGCTTCTTTCTGGTCACTCTTCCAGAAAGCCCAGATTTGTGGAGTGCTGCTGTGCAGAGTTCTCCCATCTGCACACAGGATCTTTGGAGCTCAGCTCGGCCTTGAGTTTTTGGTTGCCATCTCCCCCGACTATTTAATTTGGTGGGGGAGACTCTAGGATGAGTCTTGGTTCGTCCATTTAAGAATTATAAAGCAAATCTGCTCTTGTGAAGTTTCAGTGTAGTAGAATCTTTTTCGGAACCTTGTACAGATCTGTTCTTCCACACAATACTGTGTTCTACAGGCAGTTTTTCCCTCCTTGTGGCTTGGTTTTTGCTCTGATATGCATTGTCAGCTTGTAAACCTTATATAGACAGGGCTGTGTCTTTCCAAATCATGTCCAATCAACCTAATTTACCACAGGTGCACTCCAATCAAGGTGAAGAAACAACTCAAAGATTCTCAAGAGATATGTGATGGCCCCAAAGCTACTGTACATTTCAAGTTTCATAAGAAAGGGTCTGAATACTTACGTACATGTGAAATTTTAGTTTTTCCTTTTTAATAAATTGGCAGATACTTGTCAAATTCTGTTTTTTTTTTCTCAATATGGGGTATTGAGTGCAGATTGAGAGGAGGAAAACAATTTAGTTTTTATTTTAGCATAAGGCCTTAATATAATGTGAACAAAGTGAAAGGTTTGAAGAATGCATTTTATGTTTGTGCAACTGGAATACTTGCTGTACAAATAGGAGTGATCTGAAAAAAGGGGCAATGGCAATTCATATGTATTACAAATATCGTCCAAAGGTGTCTGCAGAATGCAGATTTCCATAAAATAGCATGTGTCTGCTGATTGGTTGACAGGGACTCTGTAGGGAATTTCAAGTTCACTGTAGTCTCTGTGCTCCAAGAACATTCCAGACTGAGGGACATGGTAATTCCATCCTCTATGGATGTCCTTGGAGCTTGTCAACAGGCAGTAGGTTGTCTTGTACAAATGTAAAGCTATCTAGTGTTAGAGTGAAATGGGCAAATGAGACTTCAGTTCTAATCTTTCCAAAAATTTGTTCTCAGTTTTGAATACACCAAAAGTGCCATGAAGAAATTTTACAAAAAACAGCAAAACAAGTCACACATGGTAGTATTTGTTCTTGTTAACAGTGAGATCTGTCAGTGAATAAAACATCACGGGGGCAAAAAGCCAACAACAAAAATGCATTCAACACAGAGAATTCTGTGTTCTCTTGGCCACCAGTCAACATCTTGAAGCTAAAAAAAAGGACGAAATAAACCTGAGCTAACCACCACAAGTGAACCCTATTAACTGCCCAATACTATTTTCAGATTTTTAAAATATCTCTACTTATTGTATTCATTGTGTTACACATATTGCTTAGTAAACAAATCTCTTCTTATATCATTGGCAGCTGTAGAATGGGAGATAATATCATGGCTTACAGCAGTTTTGTCAGCAAC
Source organism: Rhinella marina (assembly GCA_900303285.1). NCBI lineage: Eukaryota > Metazoa > Chordata > Amphibia > Anura > Bufonidae > Rhinella > Rhinella marina. Next base: position 193,111 of record ONZH01023376.1, read on the forward strand.
ATGTGTTGGTAGATCTTTTAATTTTTCCTTTGTGCATATACAGTGAACAGATGTATTTCGTATATAGATTGCTTGATACTAATCTAATACTTCTGCTTGCTTGTGCTTTATGTGTGTAACATCTGCTGACCTTGCAGTTTAGTTACCGTGTCCTTAAGTCACTTTTGTCTCTAGAAGAGCCCCAGGAAAGGAAGCTGTCTTGTACATGGCCCAATGTCATATACAGTTATCTTGAGACCATGATGTGGTCCTGCTGTGCACCTGCTGCCTGCCAGTAACATGTTGATTGACTGATATATGATGAGAGCCATAACCTCAAACTTCTTCAATATTTCAGGAACCATCAATGTCAGTTGAATATTATGCTGGGTGGATAATGCACCTATTATTGACCATAAACTTAAGTGACTGTAATTCAGTCATGATGTAAATGACAGTTAAAACACTTTCAGACTAAAAACTATAGTTTTGACTGGACGATAAAAACATGAGAGATGGTTTTCTTATTAGGAATGAATCTGAAATTAAATATAGTGTGTTAGTTTATTTTTCTGAAATATTTTGTTCTCCTTGGAAAAAACATTATTAAATCTAAATAATAATAATTTCAACTGGAGTTGAATGTATGCGGATTATTATTAGTGTTACATAACATTTTTAGATGTCAATTTCATTATTGAATAATTAATTTACCTGTGTCTTTATCTATCTGCCTGTTATTTGTGGGACCTGACAAGGGACAGATTCTGGTGTACAAGATATTAAGCCATTCTCTATTTGGCCCTTCACCCACTAATCCATTGCTTCCTACGTACCACATAACACACAAAAAGGGGCTCTGGGGTGTGGTAGGAGATCCTATGCCCTTGGAGTTAGAAGTGGAGATGCTATAGCTTAAAGGGGTTTTCCGAGTTATAGATATTGATGACCTATCCTCAGGATAGGTCATCAATATCAGATCGGCAGGGGTCCGACACCCGGCACCACCGCCGATCATCTGTTTGAAGAGGAGGCGTGCGCCGTATCAGCGCTGAAAAAAAAACATTTTTGGCGATATATATATATTTTTTTTTCCTCCACATTGAATTTTTGCATCAAATGTTCTTCATGTATCACTTTTATTCATGTTTGATTAACTTATTTTCTTGAATTATTGTTATTTTATCCACCTCATTGTTTTGTCATTCAATTTTACATTATCACTTGATTTTGTAGCACTTAATCACTGCTTTCTTTATTTATTCATTATTGATCACTGGTTTAGAATATATTTATATTATTGCATTTGTGGTAAAATGGTCAATTATGTTTATGATTCATATATCTTTACATATTTTTCAAGTACTATTTATAACATGGTTGTTATACTTCGATTTAGCTTGGTTTTGTTATCCATACCCCCTTTTTTTTGGCAATCGCTGACACTTTTACCTGTGTTGCCAGCCAGCGAGCGCATTGCATCCTGCATACGCGCGGTTTTTGGTTACGTGATCGTGACTCGTGATGACGCCAATTGCGCTATTCTTGTGCGACTCGCGTCCTCCTGACTACACGATCGCTTCACCATTCCCTGCGATGCAGGACTGACTATGCGCACTATAGTGCTGGCTCTGGATTGTTTATGTAACATACAGGTGTGTCCTTTGCTTGCGATTGGAACAATCCCTAATGCTATGCACATGTTCTTGTTGCACTGAGATTGGCTGAATGAAGTTTAGGGAGGGTGTAATATTGCTTTATATTCTTGCTGAATCCACACATACTAGTACCCCTTGAAAAAGCTGACGGCGAAACGCGCGTCAGGGTGGTGATTGGTGTGGAGTATCCTGTGGCGTTTGTCAGGGGGTCAGTATTGTGATCTTTAATTGCTGTATTACATTCATTTTTATCATTGTTATTGTATTGTTTCACTGCTGATCCCATTTACTTATGCACTTGCATTTTATACTGCCAGGTTGATACCCCACCTTTTCTAGTATATTTTAATAGTTTTTATACTGTGTGTTGCTAATCATGTAATTTGTGGTAATAAATAAAAGGATTTTCACTTATTATATTTAAGTGTGCAATTTTCTGGTTATATTACAATCCATAGATATATAGGTTTCATATGCGGCGTTCATATGGGTTGTTGTTACTTTGGGAAATAGTATTGGTGTATATATCCTCAGGATAGGTCATCAATATCAGATTGGCAGGGGTCCGACACCCGGCACCCCCACCGATCAGCTGTTTGAAGAGGAGGCGTGCGCCGTATCAGCGCTGCCTCCTCTTCATTGTTTACATGCTGGCCGTAACGGGGTAGTGGTGAGTAGGTGTAATTACACCTAACCACCCCATTCATTTCTATGGAAAGAATCGCTTCCATAGACTTGTATGGGATAAGGTTCTGGCTACGACATTACTTAATTTTCTTAGGATACGGGGGTGTATGCCATCTGGTCCTGGTGATTTGTCTATTTTAATCTCTTTAAGACGCCGCTGTACTTCTTCCTGGGTCAGACAGGGCACTTTTAATGGGGAATTTACTTTTATATTCTGCATTTCATCTGACAGTTTATTTTCCTCAGTGAATACAGTGGAGAAAAAAATATTTAGTAGCTTTACTTTCTCCTCATCGCTCTCTGCAACTCCCCCCTCATTACTCTGTAAGGGGCCGAAACCTTCAGGTTTATACTTTTTACCATTTATATAATTGAAGAACATTTTAGTTTTACTCTGTTTTACTCTCTTTGTTTTACTGTCTTTGGTGATTAATCTCTCAGTCTCTAGTTTGGCTGCTTTTATTTGTCTTTTACATATTCTATTTTTTTCCTTTTTTCAGTGCTTCATCGCCACCCTCCTGTTTTAGTGATTTAAATGCTTTCTTTTTGTCATTTATTGTTTCCTTTACAGTTCTATATATCCACAGTTTTTTTCTTGTTTCTTAACCTTTTATTCCCATAAGGTATGTACCTCTCACAATTAGATATTAGGATTAGAGATGAGCGAGCACTAAAATGCTCGGGTGCTTGTTATTCGAGTCGAACTTTTCCCGATGCTCGGGTGCTCGTTTCGAGTAACGAACCCCATTGAAGTCAATGGGAGACTCGAGCATTTTTTGCAGGGGACCAAGGCTCTGCCTAGGGAAGGCTGGGTGAAAACCTGGAAACCTCAGAAAATGATGGAAACACCACGGAAATGGACAGGAAACAGCAGGGGCAGCATGCATGGATGCCTCTGAGGCTGCCTAATCCCACCATTACCCCAAATTCTCAGGCAACAGCCTGGTGGTTACCCTCAAGGCAATTGTGCTCACCCAGACCAAGAAAGGCGAGGCAAATACCCATCACATGTTAGGGAAGCACCCAACTAGGTGCAATGAAGGTCCATCACCGCCTGCAGGTGACACCACTGCTCATGCTGGCACTGCAGCTAAAATCAAGTTTAGTATCTGTTCTTATCAGTTGCTGTGGCTGTTGGATGTATAGTGGTGAGCATAGCTGCTTCCCAAGCATCTAAAAAATAAATCAGTACAATATCTAATACGTCCCCCTACCCGGGTAAATTGTTTGGAGAGAGGGCCTGTAGGTGGGGGGGAAGGAGGTTTCGCTGGAAGAGCCAGAGGAGTGCCCCCTGGGCTAGCGTGTGTGGTGATGACAACAGCCAGAATGGATTTGGAGAAACTGTTGCATCAACCGGTATGGTATCGGTTCTTCTCAGTTTAATACCGTACACGTCCCCTATCTTGGGACCTTATATTTTATGGATTTTTCGACCACGGAAAACGGAAAAAGAGCTTGCTCTGGCCAGGGGAGTGTCTTTCCTACTGCAGCTAAGGGGACGTGTCCATGCGCTGCCTATCACAGGTCAGGAGGCAATTAAAAGAAGAAACAAAAAAACATCAGTACAATATCTAATACGTCCCCTATCCGGGTAAATTGTTTGTAGAGAGGGCCTGTAGGTGGGGGGCAGGCTGGGGGAAGGAGGTTTCGCTGGAACAGCCAGAGGAGTGCCCCCTGGGCTAGCGTGTGTGGTGGTGACAACAGCCGTATGTAGTTACAATGACGACACAGGACCCCAACTTAAAAATTTCGCATCAACCGGTACAGTCGTAAATTATGAGATTGATCAATTGTGGTATGTCTTCTATGTATACTACTCAGTTTAATACCGTATATGGCAGCTATCCGGAAAAATAGTTTGTAGAGAGAGAGAGAAATATAGGACAAAGAAATAAATTGTTTGTAGAGAGGGCCTGTAGGTGTGGGGCAGGCTGGGGGGAAGGAGGTTTCGCTGGAAGAGCCAGAGGAGTGCCCCCTGGGCTAGCGTGTGTGGTGGTGACAACAGCCGGGTGTAGTTAGAATGACGACGCAGGACGCCAACTTAAAAATTTAGCATCAACCGGTACAGTCGTAAATTATGAGATTGATCAATTGTGGTATGTCTTCTATGTATACTACTCAGTTTAAAACCGTATATGGCAGCTATCCGGAAAAATAGTTTGTAGAGAGAGAGAGAAAGATAGGACAAAGAAGTAAATTGTTTGGAGAGAGGGCCTGTAGGTGGGGTGGCAGGCTGGGGGGAAGGAGGTTTCGCTGGAAGAGCCAGAGGAGTGCCCCCTGGGCTAGCGTGTGTGGTGGTGACAACAGCTGGAATGCATTTGGAAATACTGTAGCATCAGCCGGTGTGGTATCGATTCTTCTCAGTTTAATACCGTATACGTCCCCTATCTTGGGACCTTATATTTTATGGATTTTTCGACCACGGAAAACGGAAAAAGAGCTTGCTCTGGCCAGGGGAGTGTCTTTCCTACTGCAGCTAAGGGGACGTGTCCATGCGCTGCCTATCACAGGTCAGGAGGCAATTAAAAGAAGAAAAAAAAAAATCAGTACAATATCTAATACGTCCCCTAGCCGGGTAAATTGTTTGTAGAGAGGGCCTGTAGGTGGGGGGCAGGCTGGGGGGAAGGAGGTTTCGCTGGAAGAGCCAGAGGAGTGCCCCCTGGGCTAGCGTGTGTGGTGGTGATAACAGCCGGATGTAGTTAGAATGATGACGCAGGACCCCAACTTAAAAATTTAGCATCCATCGGTACAATTGTCAATTATGAGCTACATCAAGTGTGGCATGACTTTTAAATGGATATTGCATGTGGTCACGTACTCCCTGGAACCCCATAGTCACCCCTTCCCTGATGTGCTAGCCCAGAACATTCTCTGCCCTAATTCGCAAGACCTTTTGCTGTTTCCGTGTGCTGACAGTGGGGATTTACCAGTGTTGTCTGAGGAGGTGGTGGACAATGGCGAGACACAGGTGTCGGGGGGTGAGGTAGTTGTATGGGAAGCAAGTTACAGTGGGGACTCCTTGGGGGGGAATTTCTCAGGATGGGACAGATTCAACTTGGGTGGATCAGGCACAGGAACAGATTAATTTTTTTGGGGGTTTATTTAACTTTTATTTAGCAAAAATAACCACAGAGATATTTATTCGTTATCTTCTCTGCGCAGTCTGGCGTTGGGGTTCGTCACTTTGATGGCGAGCTGTGCCGTTCTCTCCACAATGGTCTGTAGGTTCTTAGATGGAGACTTTGTCGGCGATTTCAGTACAGAAGGACTTGTTGCTCATCAACAGAACCTCGACCTCCTTGACATTGTGGACAAGGAATTTGCGGGTGGACCAGGAATTTGCGGAACCCTGTGGGCAGCATGTGTTTGGTCTTCTACTTGCTACCGTATCCAATGTTGGGCAATATAGATTCGCAAGTAATATTATTTTTCACACCTATCCCAAAAATAAAAATGTATGCAGTTTGCGCAAATAAAACTGGAAACTGGAATTGGAGAGAGGGCCTGTAGGTGGACCTCCGGAAAAATTGTTTGGAGAGAGGGTCTGTAGGTGGAACTCCGGAAAAACTGTTTGGAGAGAGGGCCTGTAGGTGGACCTCCAGAAAAATTGTTTGAAGAGAGGGCCTGTAGGTGGACCTCCGGAAAAATTGTTTGGAGAGAGGGCCTGTAGGTGGAACTCCGGAAAAATTGTTTGGACAGAGGGCCTGTAGGTGGACCTCCGGAAAAATTGTTTGGACAGAGGGCCTGTAGGTGGAACTCCGGAAAAATTGTTTGGAGAGAGGGCCTGTAGGTGGAACTCCGGAAAAATTGTTTGGAGAGAGGGCCTGTAGGTGGAACTCCGGAAAAATTGTTTGAATAGAGGGCCTGTAGGGGGCCCTCCTGAAAAATTGTTTGAAGAGGGCCTGTAGGTGGACCTCTGGAAAAATTGTTTGAATAGAGGGCCTGTAGGGGGCCCTCCTGAAAAATTGTGCTAAAAGAGTGCCAGTTGGACCTCTAAAAAATGGCGTTTTTTGGGTCAGCGTTAGGCAAAGATGATATGGAGGAGGAGTAGAAGGAGTAGCGAAGAGGAATCGGATACATAAGTAATGTTAATCTTTAGCTGCTTTCCCCCGGAGGAGATTTGAATTCCTGTGAAATCCAGGCTTTGTTCATTTTAATAAGCGTCAGCCTGTCAGCGCTGTTAGTTGACAGGCGTGTACGCTTATCGGTGATGATGCCACCAGCTGCACTGAATACCCGCTCTGACAGCACGCTAGCGGCAGGGCAGGCCAGCACCTCCAAGGCGTACAGCGCCAGTTCAGGCCACGTGTCCAGCTTTGAAACCCAGTAGTTGTATGGAGCAGAGTGATCACTACGGACGTTGGTATGGTCAGCTAGGTACTCCCTCACCATCTTTCTGTACAGCTCCCCCCTACTCTGCCTAGATTGGGGACAGGTGACAGTGTCTTGCTGGGGTGACATAAAAGTGGCAAAGGCCTTGGAGAGCGTTCCCCTGCCAGTGCTGGACAAGCTGCCTGCTCGCCTCTTCTCCCCCGCTACTTGGCCCACAGAACCATGCCCTCTGCCGCTAGCGGCGTCAGATGGGAAGAATTGTTTCAGCTTGTGCACCAGGGCCTTTTGATATCTATTCACTCTCATACTCCTTTCCTCTGCAGGGATGAGAGTGGAAAGGTTCTGCTTGTACCGTGGGTCCAGGAGAGTGAACACCCAGTAATCGGTGTTTGAAAAAATTCTTCTAAAGCGAGGGTCACGGGATAGGCAGCCTAACATGAAGTCTGCCATGTGCGCCAGAGTCCCAACACGTAAGAATTCCCTCTCCTCACTGGCCTGACTCTCCATTTCCTCCTCCTCCTCTTCCTCCTGTGACACACAGAAAGGTTACACGCAGCTGTGTGAAATGGATTTGTATCACTCAGCTAAAACAACCAAAAATATTTTTTTTTTTCTATTTTTTTTTTTCTATTTTTTTCTTTTACTTTTGTTTTTTTGGGAACGTGACGTGCAGAAACTATCGTACAGCTGACTGACACACTAATGACGGTGGCTATTTAGACTGCGACCCAGACAAATGTCGCACAGAGATTTTTAGGATCAAGCTATATATACGTGACAGGTAGCAGGTGACTTGGTTGTATTTTGTGACGTACAGAAAGTGTCACCTGGACAGTATATACGGTTTGGAGTGAGTGTGCTGAACTGTGACACACAGAAAGGTTACACGAAGCTGTGTGAAATGGATTTGTATCACTCAGCTAAAACAACCAAAAAAATTTTTTTTTTTCTATTTTTTTTTCTATTTTTTTCTTTTAGTTTTGTTTTTTTGGGAATGTGACGTGCAGGAACTATCGGAGACCTAACTCACACCCTGTTAACGGTGGCTATTTAGACTGCGACCCAGACAAATGTCGCACAGAGATTTTTAGGATCAAGCTATATATACGTGACAGGTAGCAGGTGACTTGGTTGTATTTTGTGACGTACAGAAAGTGTCACCTGGACAGTATATACGGTTTGGAGTGAGTGTGCTGAACTGTGACACACAGAAAGGTTACACGCAGCTGTGTGAAATGGATTTGTATCACTCAGCTAAAACAACCAAAAAAATTATTTTTTTTCTATTTTTTTTTTAAATATTTTTTTCTTTTAGTTTTGTTTTTTTGGGAACGTGACGTGCAGAAACTATCGTACAGCTGACTGACACACTAATGATGGTGGCTATTTAGACTGCGACCCAGACAAATGTCGCACAGAGATTTTTAGGATCAAGCTATATATACGTGACAGGTAGCAGGTGACTTGGTTGTATTTTGTGACGTACAGAAAGTGTCACCTGGACAGTATATACGGTTTGGAGTGAGTGTGCTGAACTGTGACACACAGAAAGGTTACACGCAGCTGTGTGAAATGGATTTGTATCACTCAGCTAAAACAACCCAAAAAATAATTTTTTTTTCAATTTTTTTTTTTATATTTTTTTCTTTTAGTTTTGTTTTTTTGGGAAGGTGACGTGCAGAAACTATCGTACAGCTGACTGACACACTAATGACGGTGGCTATTTAGACTGCGACCCAGACAAATGTCGCACAGAGATTTTTAGGATCAAGCTATATATACGTGACAGGTAGCAAGTGACTTGGTTGTATTTTGTGACGTACAGAAAGTGTCACCTGTACAGTATATACGGTTTGGAGTGAGTGTGCTGAACTGTGTCACACAGAAAGGTTACACGCAGCTGTGTGAAATGGATTTGTATCACTCAGCTAAAACAACAAAAAAACTATTTTTTTTTCTATATTTTTTTTGTATTTTTGTTTTTTTGGGAACATGACGTGCAGAAACTATCGTAGAGCTAACTGACACCCTACTGACGGTAGCTATTTAGACTGCGACCCAGACAAATGTCGCACAGAGATTTTTGGGATCAAGCCATACACGTGACAGGCAGCAAAAGACTTGGTTGTATTAAGTGATGTACAGAAAGTGTCACCTGGACAGAAAATAGTGAGTGTACTGAACTGTGACACACAGAATGGTTCCACACTGCTATGTGCAATGGATTTGTATCACTGAGATATAACATAAAAAAAAAGGGGGTTATACATGGCGATAGCTGCACTACTAGTGCCAGCCAGCCAGCCAAGTGACAAAAAAAAAATGTCTTCTAGCCCTTAGAAGGGCTGTTGGGTTCTTTGTGGGTGATCCCTGCCTAACAGACAACTAAATGCAGGTCCTAACACTGTCCCTGAAAGGCAGCAGCTCTATCCCTAACGACATCCAGACGGCATCTGAGCCGAGCACCGCGGCCAGTCGGTAGTATATTCCAGGGTCACCTGATCAGGCCAGCCAACCCCTGCTATCGACATGTAAGGGCCCCACGTGATGCTGGGTGGTACGCAGAGTCTCCTGGCTTGTGATTGGCTGTGTTTTTAGGCGCCAAAAAAGCACGATGCGGAAGTTGCCATTTCCTCGAGCATGGCGAGATACTCGTCCGAGCAGCGAGCACTTACGAGTACCCTAATGCTCGAACGAGCACCAAGCTCGGACGAGCATGCTCGCTCATCTCTAATTAGGATGCTTTTAAAAATACCTCATTTTGTGGCTGTATTTTTATTTGTTCATGACTTTGTCCCAGTTAGTTAGGCCTATGGCCTCTCTTAGTTGGCTAAATTTAGCTTTTTTGAAGTTTGGTATTTTTGTTCCTCCCTGAAGAAACAATCTTTTGAATGACAATTGGACAGTTATTATTCAATGGACACTATTTCCCAGGTGTCCCCCAACCTGCACATTTGTTGGTCTGTCAGGTCTATTGGTTAATACTAACTAATATGTCAAAGGAAAAATAAAAAAAGGTACTTACAATGTGGAGATCAAAAAGACTATAGTTAATTACTATGGTTTTTAATGTGGGCCTTAAAGTGGTGTCCCAAAATGACAACTGATAGGTGATAAGTTCCTGATTGATGGGGTCCAACTACTGATCAATCTCTGGCAGTCCTATAGAGTTTTTAAACAGTGCTTATGAGACCCCTGTTCTCATGATCAGTGGATGTCCTAGCAATCAAATCCCCACGAATCACACTTATCACCTTTTGTGTAGACGTTAAACTACCTATAAATATAATAAAACACATATTGCATCTATGTAAAACAATGTGCAGATAATATTGTATAAAATGTCCTTTTAACCTTGGACATTTACTGTGTCTGCTAAGCAGTCCCATGAAGTCCTGGTGTAGATATCACACCTTTGAATTCCTTGATATTGTCTGTTCTATAGTGTTGATTAGGGATGAGCGAACCGAATCGTAACGAACCAGATTCGTTACGAACTTTTCCAAAAGTTCGGTTCGTCACCGAACCGAATTTTGAGAAAGTTCGTAACGAATCTGGTTAAAATAACGGCGACTCAAAATATACGCATATTTGAGAATGTTCACTAATGTGTACACGCATTTTATGAATTCATACGCATTAGCGTACGCATTAGTGTACATTATTAAGTAGCGTACCTTTGACAACGCTAGACTGTATGTTTGTTACTTGAGTAGGAATGTTCACAGACGCAGTGTATGCGTACGCTAATGCGTACATATTCAGTTAAGTAGTGTACCTTTGACAACGCTAGACTGTATGTTCGTTACTTGAGTAGGAATGTTCGCAGATGCAGTGTATGAGTACGCTAATGTGTACATATTCAGTTAAGTAGCGTACCTTTGACAACGCTAGACTGTATTTTCGTTACTTGAGTAGGAATGTTCGCAGATGCAGTGTATGAGTACGCTAATGCGTACATATTCAGTTAAGTAGCGTACCTTTGACAACGCTAGACTGTATGTTCGTTACTTGAGTAGGAATGTTCGCAGACGCAGTGTATGCGTACACTAATGCGTGCATATTCATTCAGTTAAGTAGCGTACCTTTGACAACGCTAGACTGTATGTTCGTTATTTGTGCGGGAATGTTCGCATTAGCGTACGCATTAGTGTAGATTCTCAAATATGCGTATATTTTGCGTCGCCGTTGTTGAAGTCACTTGGATTTTTTCCACTTTTTTCATTGTAATAGCAACTGCAAGTACAAGAAACTATACCCTATCAGACTCCCATTATTGTAGCAGCAATTATTCAGCCGTTATAGCAAGGTTCGTTTTAGGTTCGGTTCGTACGAATCCGAACTTCACGAAAGTTCGCCGAAGCGAACCGAACTTTTCAAAAGTTCGCTCATCCCTAGTGTTGATTATCAGGGATGCCTGAAGGTGAATGTGGGAATGACTACATATTTTTCAAGGACAAAGCATACATTTATTAATGTCAAATACATCCATATAAATATATGGGCAGATACCATGTGCACGGAAGAGACATAAGTAAACGCTGTACCAAATTACACTTCTCCCAGTCAGGAACTGTACATTATAACAAATCTTATGCCCCGTGAACAATACTGTTTATATTTGGTTAATAAAAACAAAAATTTACAAATCTAATGCCCTGTCATCTAAGCTATATACTCCCCAAAAAACCCTGAAGCCTGCCGGATGCAGCAAAAATGCAGTTGTGAAAGTAGCCTTAGAAAGAAGAAAATGGAAAAATATTTTTAAAGATATTTTCTCTCTAAAGAAAACTTCAGTTTTCCCATTAGGAAAAGTTTTGCTACAGTAGACTTTCTGTTCCACATAGAAATTGAGCCAAAGCCAACTGTGGGGTCAAATATGGCCTTTTTTTGTGCATGGGAATACAAAAGTCATAGTCATAATATTCTCTCTCTCAAATGAAGTCCTGAATACACAAGGCAGTATGATTGAATACTTTCATATTAGGATAACTTGCTATCTCTATATAATTGAGACTATAGATTTTCTCAAGCAGTTAATATGTCAGGGTAATCACAAGTTCTGCTTTGAGGCTAAACAGTAGGGTGTCAGTGGGATAACAACTTGTGTAGGATTGCCTGCTGCTTCCTGCTAGTCTGCCTGTTCATCTTGTTCTTCTCATGAGAACTCTGCTAGATTTCTCTGTAATGCACAACCATTAACCTTTTAAAGAGAAATCTTATCACTGCTCTGTATATCCGCCCTGAATGCCAACTTGTGATAGCTGATGCACAGCCCTTCAGCCAAATACATGCCAGTATTGCAGAAGAATGTCACCAACAAAAAATCCTGGTACAGTCTTAACTACTCAGAGGATCATTCCAACTTCATATGCTTAAAGGGGTATTCCCATCACACAAATGTAGTTTGTATAGTTAGATATAGCCATACCAGTATTATTACTAATAAAATGTATTTATATAAAATGTACCGTTTAGAAGATTTGCCTATTTGTATATCTATTGTCCCACACACATCAGTCAGGCCGTTGCCCCTAGTTACGACCACCGTGGCCATGTAGTAGTGGTGGCTGGCTTGCTCCTTTTTAAACCCGCTCTGAGGTAACTGCTGTATTGTGAACGCACATTACATGAGCATGCGGAGACACATCTTAGGGTTGTAGTATTTTTGTCTGCGCTTCCAAAACGCAGAGAAATGGATCCTGTTAAAAGATCAATTGATCTCTATGAAGCAGGATCCGTTTATAAAGTCTGCGTTTTGGACGGATCCTGACCATTGCGTTTTGGACTGGTAGCATCCAAAACGCAGATGTGAAAGTACCCTAAGATGTGTCTCCGTATGCCGATGTAATGTGCGTTCACAATACAGTAGTTACCTCAGAGCGGGTTTGAACAAGAGCAAGCCGGCCTCCACTACTACATGGCTCTGGTGGCCGTAACCAGGGGCAACGGCTTGACTGATGTGTGTGGGACAATAGATATACAAATAGGCAAATCTTCTAAACAGTACATTTTATATAAATACATTCTATTAGTAATAATACTGGTATGGCTATATCTAATAGAATGTATTTATATAAAATGTACCGTTTAGAAGATTTCCCTATTTGTATGTCCATTGTCCCACACACATCAGTCAGGCCGTTGCCCCTAGTTACGACCACCGTGGCCATGTAGTGGTGGTGATCGGCTTGCTCTTGTTCAGATCTGCTCTGAGGTAACTGTTGCATTGTGAACGCACATTACATGAGCATGTGCAGACATGTCTTAGGGTTGTAGCATTTTTGTCTGCCTTTCCAAAACGCAGAGAAACGGATCGTGTCCCAAGACCAATTCATCTCTATGGAGCAGGATCCGTTTATAAAGTCTGCGTTTTGGACGGATCCTGACCATTGGACTGGTAGCATCCAAAATGCAGATGTGAAAGTACCCTAAGATGTGTCTGCGCATGCTCATGTAATGTGCGTTCACAATACAGCAGTTACCTCAGAGCGGGTATGAACAGGAGCACGCTAACCACCACTACATGGCCACGGTGGTCGTAACCAGGGGCAACGGCCTGACTGATGTGTGTGGGACAATGGATATACAAATAGGAAAATCTTCTAAACGGTACATTTTATATAAATACATTCTATTAGTAATAATATTGGTATGGCTATATCTAACTATACAAACTACATTTGTGAGATGGGAATACCCCTTTAAGGCCAAAGTAACACATAGTCCAGCAAGTGTCGGCAGGGTTCATGTAGAGTAGTGATGAAGGTGAAAAGATTCCTGTCCTATTGGTATATGTTTTGAATGGAGGGGAGTCTGGCATGTTCTACAGAAATACTAGATATCAGGGTCTCCTGTTAATGAATAACATAATACTTCAATACCTATGCACTTTAATGATCAAACTTATTCCTTCTTATCTGGTTAATGAGAAGAGGAATGTATAAAAATCATCAAGAGAATGAGGAAGAAAGAGGAAGAACATTATGAATTCAGATCCGTGCCCTAGTGGTGTTCAACAAGCAGGCTGCCATTAGTCAGAATTGTGAAAAAATTACTCAGCTAACAACATATTGCGCTCCCCTGCCTTTATAAGAGATGTATACATTTTATTTATACTCGGCATGATATGTGGCGCGTTACAATATCTTTATAATCTACTGTCTTCAGATGCTCCTTTGCGTCTTGTTCTCCATTCATCTCAGGGACCCTTTCTTGACATAAGAATTGGTCTCAGAGGTAAAACCAGCCCCTATCTGGAATATCTTTCAATAACTTTAAAATCTGAAATTGTACTTTAGTTCTGCACTAAGCAAAGTAATGTAATGTGTAATATAAAAAAAAGTCGATTTTAGAGTTAATGGTGCTTTGGTACATCAGTGGAAAGGGACCTGAGGGTCAACATTTCACACACTGAGGACATAAAAGTGTGCAAGCAATGGAGCAAAAGCCAGCATGATCTTCTGTTGTGAAGGCATTTGAAGTCATAAGCAGGGAGTAATGCTCTTGATAGAAGACTGGCGATCAAATATATTCAGAATATTAATATACTACTGACAGAGAAAAATCACTTCTAAATGGCTAAAAAATACCCATTTTATAGGGCAGTACAGTAAAAGCTAAAATATTAAAAATGATCATTTGCCCACCATTTTTGCTATGATGAATATTTGTTATCTTTTAATAACAGAAGTATACTGAAGAGTTAATATGAAATAATTTATAATCCAGCAGGGGCATACATAGAAATCATTGGGCCCCATAGCAAGAATTTAAATTGGGCCCCTATGCCCCATTCATAGCCCCTAATACTACCCACTCCTGGCCATTTCTCTTGCTCCATGAACTGTGCTTGCTGTTGTATATTATATTGTGCGCCATCAGGGCCAGACTGGGATTACAAAACAGCCCTCGCCACAAACCCCTCCAGCCCACATATGATATTGCATAAAAATAATAGTGCCCAATGCAAAATGAGAAGGTGAATTTTGTTTTACTTGGTTATGCCCCTATGTAAAACATCTATACAAGAAAGGAAATAAAAGTAGAACACAAAAATGCCTAATCACGTGGTCAGGGGCATACGTTACATTCCCCATCAGCAACACATACCATGATAAAGCTTGAAATAACTCTGAGCAGCATCTGATACCAGAGTACATTGCCAAATTACCTCCTCAACTTCACCATATAAATACAAAAATGCAACAAAATATCTCCACAACAGCGCCAAATAAATACCACCACGAACTACAAAATACCAAGAGTGTCTCACCTCTGTTTGAGATTTGCAGAACATGAGCAGTGAGGCTGGAGTTGGAGGGAAAGATCCTTCTAGTAGAAGGAAGAATGGAGTGGAAAAAAGGAGGTGTGACGTCACAGGTCACATGTTGCCAACAGTTAGATAGTAAGAGGTATAACAGATGCAGTGTCTACAAGTATGTATGTATGTGAGGTATGAGGTCTAATAGATGCAGTGTGTACAGATATATAGTATATACAGCAGGGTACTGATATGTGAGGTATGAGGTATAATAGATGCATTGTGTAGAGATATATAGTATATTCAGCAGTGTACTGATATGTGAGGTATGAGGTTTAATAGATTCAGTGTGTGTGTGTATATATATATATATATATATATATATATATATATATATAGTATATACCTTATAGGTGAGTTTTTTTGTCTGCTCTTTTTTGTCTACATTTAGTGGACAGAATGTTTGGGTGAGGTCATAAGGGCAGCAGTGTTCTGATTGGGGGTCTGATCTGGGGGTTTGTATAAATTCGGGGTCTGATACAGGGTCTGTGTGATTTTGGCTTCTTATTTAGGGTGTAATCTGGGGGTCTGATCTCGGAGCCTGTGTAAATTTGGGGGCTGACCTGGGTCTGTATAAATTTGGGGTGTGATATGGGGTCTGTAGCTAACGTCAGGATGTTATGAGCATTGAGGACAGCATGACTTATGACTGTTTCGAGTTCTGGGGTCGTCCACTCCGGCAGTGCACACAATGAAAATTGTGTACATTGCTGAGGTGGGCCCTGAAGTCTGAGGCCAAGCCTGCCTCACAGCCATGCAGCTTTGTGGTGGTAAGTGCTGCAAACCTGTTGAGGGACAAATTGTAATGAGGGCAAACTTTCATGGGCCCCCGGAGCACTAGACCCCAGGTGGTAGCCGATATTTCTCTCAGTGTATTACACCTCTGAATGTGACACGTGTATTATATGATATGTGAAATGCACATGGCCTGTCAACTGAGTTACTGCCTCAGAATTATTTTGTGGTAGACCCAAGGTACCTAATTCTCACACTGGGGTAAGCGTATTACATTGTATGTGAATGTAAATGAGTTACCATTTTGTATGGTAAATTTAGCACCATACAAATGAATCATTTTATGCCAGGAGCACAATACACATTATAATCAGATTTATTAAACAAGATACTGTATTTTTCGCTTTATAAGACACACTTTTTCCCCCCCAAAAGTAGGGGGACAATGGACGTGCGTCTTATAAAGCAAATACTAGTGAGCGCTTCCATTATGGAAGTGCTCACTAGTATGTATTAGGCGCAGGGAGCGGGGAAACATACTCACCCCCCTGTGCTGTAGCTCAGCTCCGGGTCCGGCGCTCCTCTGCCTTCTCTTGCCGGCACTGCACTGTCCTGACCGCATAGCGTCAGGACGTAGTGCGTGCAATATGACATGACGCTGCACGCAGTCAGGTGACAGTGCAACGCCGGCAGGAGAAGACGGGTGCAGGAGAGGTGAGAGAGTTTTTTATTTTATCCTTATGGGGCTGATGGGCTGATCTGATGGGGGCACCGTGGGCTGACATGGGGGCTGATCTGAGGTATGATGGGGGCACAGTGGGCTGATATGCGGGCACAGTGGGCTGATGGGCTGATCTGAGGTCTGATGGGGTAGAGTGGGCTGATATGGGGGCACAGTGGGTTGATATGGGGGCTGATGGGCTGATCTGAGGTCTGATGGGGGCACAGTGGACTCATATGGGGGCAGAGTGGGCTGATCTGAGGTCTGATAGGGGCAGATTGGGCTGATATGGGGGCACAGTGGGCTGATCTGAGGTCTGATGGGGGCACAGTGGGCTGATATGGGAGCACAGTGGGCTGATCTGAGGTCTGATGGGGCAGAGTGGGCTGATATGGGGGTTGAGGGGCTGATCTGAGGTATGATGGGGGTCTGACATGGAAGGCTAAAGGGGTTCTGACATGAAGGGCTGATATGGGGGCTGATGGACTGATCTGAGTTCTGATGGGGGCACAGTGGGCTGATATGGGGGCACAGTGGGCTGGTCTGATGGGGCAGAGTGGGCTGATATGGGGGCACAGTGGGCTGATATGGGGGCTGATGGACTGATCTGAGGTCTGATGGGGGTCTGACATGGAGGGCTGATGGGGTTCTGACATGGAGGGCTGATATGGGGGTCTGATGGGATGTCCTGAAATTTATGGGGGTCTGATATGAGATCTGATGAAAAATATTTTTTCTTATTTTCCTACTCTTAAATCTGCGTCTTATCATCGGGTGTGTCTTATAAAGCGAAAATTACGGTAATCAAACATTTTGTGGTGACAATCACCTGAAAACCCATATTTTGTAATAAAGTGACATATCATGGTAGTCGTCCACTATCCCATACCAGATCCTTATTCTAAGAAATGTCTCGAACATCCCTTTTTATTTTCATTAAGATGCAACCTAAACCTAAAGTCTTCTTGATATAAATATTAATGAAGTTGCTCTTTATACCTCAATGTTCAGGTGTTCCTGTATTCTCCACAGATTGTTCCTTTACAGCAGACGGAATCTGAAACTTGGAACACAAAATGTTGAACCCAAGAGCATATTCATTTACACGCTGAAAGAATAACAAGTTTTACAACATATGCCAAAAAAATTATTTAACAGTATTTAAAAAAAGACATGCTATATCCTTTAAAAATTCCAGCTCTGAGTATCAATTTATAGCCACCATGTCACTGGCCTTTTATATTATCTTTTAGACTGTCCTCTGATACAAAGTAATAGGTGTCATTAGTTTCGGTGGTCAATACGCTAATGAGGTATGTACTGTCAAGGGGGTGGCTGCTACTCTTTCAAGGGGAAGCTCCGTTGAGCAGTGGTTTTTGCAGTGTGTCTAGAGTAGAGTAGTGTTGTCTACCTCCTTGACTACGCTTGCCCTCATTAGTGTATCAGATGCCAATTAATGGCACTGATTGGTCTGAAATGCGAGGATGTTTTTGGGGTAGAAGAAAAAAAGCAGATAATCAGTGGAGTGGCCTCTATGAATTGATACTGAGAGAGTTTTTGAAAGATGTGACAGGTCCTCTGTTTGGAGTCTAACTACCTAGAATTATTCTGTTCCTATTAGAGAAAGTGAGCCATGGACAACTTGGTAATACCTGTGTTGGACAATTGTTTAGAATATGAATTCTTCTGTTCTTCTGTGTAGACGGAGCATCTTTACGTCAGATTCTCTGGCGTCAAACTTGTGACATTGTGCATTATCAAAAAATCACTGAAAAATTAAGTCATCAAAAAGATTTCTAATTGGACTTTGACTTGGAAAAAAAAGCTGAAACATAGCCAGCCACATTGAGAAACTCCCTACAAACTCCTTGTGATTGTAACATAAGTTAACACCCAGAACCCCCTATTATTGCAGTCGGGTGTTTTGTTTTTTCATAGACGTATTTCAAAAAGGTTTCAAAAAACTTTCTACCAAAATGGTTTAGGAAAAACTTCTATGAAAAACCACATTGAAGTACTAAAACAGAACATATTAAAGAAGGGCAGTCTCTGAAAAATCAGTGAAGTTTGGCTGGGATCAGGGTCGGACTGGGAACTTAACGTGGCCCTGGAAAAAATACTATAATGGGCCCCGTTTTGTAGTTGGGTCCAAATTGACAAATACCACAGTGCATTACAAAATACTGCCAGCAGCACAAAATAAATCCCTAAAAACTTCCACTGGCTGGCCATGAGGAGGGCCCAGATGGTCTCCTGGGCATCAGCCCACCGGGAAATTTCCCTGTATGGTCTATGGCCAATCCGCCCCAGTCTGGGAAACATCAACTGCGCATGTTTTATACAATTGTATGTAAAGCAATATCATATGTATGCAACTGGGTATACTGGCTTTCTATTCAGCGAATGTGGCGTGAATTTTTTAATCTGTTGATTCTATAAGTATGCTATATTGCATCTCAGCATTATTGTACTAAAGTATCTGTTACATAAGAATCAGTGTATAGTGTTTTCTTATGATCCTAGGATGGCTGATATGAAGACATCATTTCCTATTGTATATCTAAGAACATATTCCTGAAATCTGACTTCAGACGTTGTCATGCACTAAGCTGGCTGGAACGTTCTAAGACAAGACATAATAGCTACAGTAAACGTATACTGATTGCAGTAATCGCAGTAATTGCATTCCGTTCTGCGTATGAAAGTCGTGTATTGTATTCTTAATATGCACTGATAAGAGCATTCATAACATAATTAACTGCCTCAAGAAAAGAATGGCTATTATGTTTAACATTCTGATTAGTAAGTGGCAGAACTGCACCGACCGCATTTCTTCTATATATTGGCTGCTTTTGCATTACAACAGTTTTAATTTTATTTCAGAGCACAATCGTTTGTTACGCTCTTGTAATTTCAAGCTGATGAAAGACAATATTAGAATTTCAAGCTTTTCACTTCACACCAGAAAAAAAAAGAAAATGCAAACAGATTTTTCTTTTAATTATTCTGCAACATGCTACAAAGCTGTTACAACAAGAGCATAAAATATTGTGTCTGAAATAACATTGGTAAACAGTGGTAATGATGTGCCCTTCATTACATCAATGGTGTCCTACTAGATCATACCTATCATCATATCTCAGAATTCTAATTCTTTATATTTGACTGTGAAAACGTAATATTTTAATAAAAATAAAAAATTAAAGGGAACCTGTCATCAATTTTATGCTGAACTCACAGAGGACAGCCTAAGGTAGTGACAGATGCGCTGATATCAGCGGTGTGTCACTCATGAGTTAAAAGTAAGTGGTTGCCGAGAACCAGCATCATAATTAGTGTTGAGTGAAGCAAGCTTTGGATCATAGATCCGAAGTCACTTCAGTCAAAACCTCGTTTGAATGCTGTACAGCGGCCCATCTCTATACAGTATTCAAATATACAAGCTAACGGAGGTGAAATTTGTTATGTCCAAAGTCTCGTGATACTTTGTTGAATAACTTTGGACTTTGATTATTCAACTTGAAAACCATTTTGAAACTGGGATCCAAACTTGGCTGTGATCTAATATCTATGATCCAAAGCTTGAACACTAATCATAATTATTGCAGCCCAGGCCTGGAGAAGAGTCAAATCTACCTGAGAAGAGTTAGAGTTATTCATAAGCTCCTGCTCTCCCCACCCATCTGCTGATTGACAGTCTTCTCCTTAGTTTTATCCCTAGAAGAGAACTGGTAAATCATCACCAGATGGCTGGGGAAAGCAGGCACCTATGAATAACTCTGACTCTTCTCAGGTAGATTTGACTCTTTTCAAGGCCTTGGCTGCAATGATTATGATGCTGGTTCTCAGCAACCACTTACGTTTAGCTCATGAGTGACACACCGCTGAAATCAGCGCATCTGTCACTACTTTATTCTGTTCTTGGTGAGTTTCCTTTAAAATATAAGTTATATATTAGCATGCTATAGAGCAGGAGGAACTAGCAGATTGATGCACAGTAGTGTTAGATACTAGGCTCATTCTGTGGCTGGTCTAAAGGTCCTGCTGATCAGTAGCAGATGCAGTAATCTCCCCCACAGTATGGGGAGGAGCAATCATTTACATGCAGCGATCTCCTCCAGAGTATGGGGAGGAGTAATCATTTACATTCAGCGATCTCCTGCAGAGTATGCCATCACTCTTCCCCATAAGGACTCGTTTGCCGGCAGGATTTGTTGTTTACTCGATGAACGAGAATTTTGATTGTTCATCGGGTAATCGGCAGTACATTTATACCGCCCAATCATTGAAAACGAGCGTTACTATGAATGCTCGTTAGCGATAATCTGTGCAATTCTCGGCCCGTGTCAGGACTGACAACTATCTCTGTATGAGTGTGCATGAAGAATAGCCGTCAGTCACCAAGTAGGATCCCTCACTGGACTTCTAAGCATAGGAAGAGTAGGAATTTAAGTGAACAAAATGCATTCCATATGCACTGTAACACTTTAAGTTCACTTAAAGGGGTTGTGCAGTATCCTGAGATTGATGGTCTATCCTCAGAATAGGTCATCAATATCAGATGACCTCTCCTTGGATAGCATAACAAATAAAATACCTTATCAAAAAATTAAAATGGTACCTCCTGAAACATTACCACATTCATACCCTTCAGTGGCAAAGAGGGCTCATTTTCCATCTGCCCATAAAACTGTTCCTCTGTGGTGACCATCAATAGATGCCATATTCTGTTCTCCTGCATTTGTCTCTAATTAAGATACTATGCATCCCAGTAGTGCCCCAAGTAGTATGCTCTGCGGCCAAGTGGACAAGGAAAGAATATAAAAATAAAATACTTGAATCCCATTTCAAGTCGCTGTATGTAGTGCAGGCCACATGCCATCTTTAGCCTGCAGCCTGAGGCACCTGTGTACCTGCACCATTTGTACACTGTCTCATAAAGTGGCCTGTGGCCTATGAGGATGAACAGCAGGACATAAGCCATAAGCTCTAGTGCCCTGCCACAGTATTCAACTGTATCACTGTCCTTAGGACAGCCATACCATTGAATTAAGGTAGATAAGTACCTGATGTTCCCAGTGTTAATTACTGCAGAAAGGAGCCAATCATTTTGTACCTTGCCAGAGGCAGTGAAGAGGGCACAAGCAGCCCTCTGAGCATTGGCCCACTGGGAACATTTCCTGTATGGTCTATGGTATGATTACTAATAGAATGTATTTATATAAAAAGTACAGTTTAGAAGATTCGCCTATTTGTGTTATCCAAGTCAGGCCGTTGCCCCTAGTTACGGCCACCGCAGCCATGTAGTAGTGGCGGCCGCCTTACTCCTTTTCAAACCCGCTCTGAGGTAGCTGCTGTATTGTGAACGCACATCGCATTAGCATGCAGAGACACATCTTAGGGTGCTTTCACATCTGCGTTTTGGACGCTACCAGTCCAAAAGACAATAGTCAGGATCCGTCCAAAACGCAGACTTTATAAACGGATCCTGCTCCATAGAGATGAATTAATCTTGGAACAGGATCCGTTTCTCTGCGTTTTGGAAGCGCAGACAAAAATGCTACAACCCTAAGATGTGTCTCCGCATGCTCGTGCAAGGTGCGTTCCCAATACAGCAGTTACCTCAGAGCAGGTTTAAACAAGAGCAAGCCGACCATCATTACTACACGGCCGCGGTGGCTGTAACTAGGGGCAACGGCCTGACTGATGTGTGTGGGACAATGGATATACAAATGGTAAATCTTCTAAACGGTACATTTTATATAAATACATTCTATTAGAATATATACTATATATACTATAATAATATTGGTATGGCTACATCTAACTATACAAACTACATTTGTGAGATGGGAATACCCCTTTAACTCCTCTTATTTACATCTGTCATGATAGGTCCCTTATGTCTATATCTATTTTTTTCTAGCAGATACATGAATACAATGGATGTTATTAGCTGGTCACTTGTATTTCAAGAGATGTTTATTTCTGCCTTAACGGTTCTCTAATGTTCTGAGTGTGTACATTTATTCTCTGAACCTTTTATTATAGATGACATTGATTCATATCAATGCAAATTCATCAACTGAACTGTTGTAGATTTTCTTTTTTGTAAACAGACAAAGTTGGTAGGTTTTTCTTCTTAAACAATTAAATTGAATAATGTTCAGGACATTTTGCTTTTATTCCAACACTTGCAAATGTTAGAAATAATGAAGTGTACTGTAGTTTTAAGAGGTGCAGCAGGTAAGCCCAAGTTGTAGGGCAAGGAAACCTATTGTGGCTCAATGTCTGTGCCATGTTCATAAGTCTATGATTTAAAGGCTATGGACACCAATGGTGGCACTTTTTATTTATTTATTCATGCATTCTACCTATTTTGGGCTAAAATAATTTTTTCAATTGGTCTTTATTAAAAAATGTCACCCATTTTCCCAGTATAAAGGTGAAATATGTGTATTTGCAGAGCAGCAGGGTTCTGTGTATACATTGAATCCCGCCATCTGACGGCTCATGTGAATCTCTTATCTATGATCTCCTGAAGCTCATGAACACTTAAGGCAGGTTTACATAGGCCGATGTAACAGACGATTGTCGGCTGCTCGCTCAGTGAAGGAGACTGTTGCATTTACATACAGAGATCTCCTTTACAGTATGAGGACGAGGGATAGCTATAGGGATCCTGTGCCCCATACAGAATCATTTTTTCTGGGCAGCAGATCGCTGTTTAGACAGCATGATCTGCTGCTTAGGGAGGATGACTGGTGTGCCTGCACGAACGACAGGATTACCCAATGAACAAGATGGGCAGATTGTCGGGAACAAGCGTCCACAGGAATGGTCATTCCCGATAATCTAGCTGATTGGTGTGTGGCAATCCACCTTTATTTAGGCCATATTCCATATATATTTATGAGCTGTCAAGAGTTACAGGGCTACAGGTAAAAAGAAACTGATAGTCTGCAGATACACTCTCAATTAACCCCTGTAGTACCAGAACTGCTGGAAATTTTTAATAAAGACGAATTGAAAAAATTATTTTTGGCCAAAAATGAGAGTAGAATGCAATAATAAAAGATTTCCCCCAAAGATGTCCATAGCCTTTAAAAAAATCTCAGTTTCAATTTCTGGGAATTACACTTGTTGTGAGTTGGCATTGAGTGTGATACTGTTGTGTAGAAAGTATCTTTATTTCTCAACGTGGTTGAGGGCATGTTTCATTACTGCCCACTGGCATCACAGACACTATTCATTATAAGTTTATAACTTCAAATCTCCACTTCGGACATGCCACAGAATAGCTGTTAATGAGAACAGGAGGGAATTATTATGTCTGAAGAACCCGACACCACAATGCACAGCAAACAAACAAGTTCCTGAAATGACTAAAAGATATTAAAGTCCTACGACCTGGGGGTACTGCATTTATTAAAACTACATTTCATACTGAGTTCCTAAACACAGGAGGTTCCAAGTCATTTTTATACCTCCAACGTGAAATATTACTTTTTTACCATGATATTTCAAGGTGATATGCTCATTTCTATATATTACTCCTGACATTCTGAAATAGGAGGTTACAAGATGTAATTACACAAACACAGAAAATGTGAGATTTCTCTGTTCTCCTGGGCCTAATAGTGAAGTAAATAATGATATTGCAGCTACTGAAAACTGACAGTTAAACCACCTCACAACCAATTTGTCTGTGAAGTTGTCTGTGGTATGCTTGTTATGGTCTCGTCTAATATTCCGTAATATTAACTTTAAAGGGAAAGTCTGGATTCCCACTGTGATTATTATAGCCATAACTTTTTTGTTGCAAATATTTATGAGCCGCTAATCAACAAGATAGGGTGTGGGTGATGGAGGACAACATGGGATCAACAAGCACCACGTCGAGATTTGATATTGTCTTAGCAGGTCGAAAACCTCCCAGTCCTGCTGAGGAAAAAAGCTGCCAGTATTCAGCACTTGTTTGTCCATTTGACACAGAAAGGGAGGAGGGATCCATATCTGATCAATCCACACAAAAGGATCAGACACTAGGTCCTGTAATTATACAACTTACCAAATTAAATATCAGACTATATTAAAATGTAAATCTTACTAGGTACATATTGAAATACTGCTAAAAGAACACATAAATATCTAGATCGAACCAAATAAAATTATAAAGATGTAATATACATGAGTATAGAGTTTAGGTGTCATACGCTTGTGGTCTACACAACAAACTGGTGGACATTTTGTGTATGGCCACATGATCAGGTTTCGGCATGGAATGCTGTGACTCTCTGGTGTGTACATTGTATAGCAGTTGAATGTGAATGAGCTGTGGATAGGTCATCTACCTATTGTACATGTCATTGGCATGAACATGGTGTCATTGTAGTGCTACACCCTCTTCAACCAAGGGTGTTGGCAGTTGGCCCCACACCGATTGATGACCTAAGTTTAAAAACTGAAATCCCAGAAAAACCCTTTAAAGAGGCTCTGTCACCACTTTGCAACCTATGTATTTATATACATAGGCATGTAGGTGTTATAATCCTCTCCCCAGACATACCTTCAAATTGCAGAGCCAAGCAGCGATTCTTCCAGAAAAAGAACTTTTATAAATATATAAATGAGGCTTCGGAGCACTGGGAGGCGTGCTCTTTCAGTCTGTGCACTGCTTCATCAACGCCCTCCCGGCTCCAAAACCCACCCTGCATCCTTTATCCCCGCCCCTCCTGTCTCTGATGGACTGCCTGCGCAGTTGGAACTATGCCGGTGCTTGCACTGTACGCTTGCAGTGCCGAACACTGCAAGCGCGTTCAATGTATTGCGTACGCGCCGTCACTTCTCTGAACCCGAAAGTGACGGCGCGTTCGGAAGATCAGCTGAGCGGAGCGTACGCAATACATTGAACGCGTACGCAATACATTGTACAGTGTTTGGCACTGCAATCGTACAGCGCATGCGCCGGCGAAGTTCCGACTGCGCAGGCGCGAGATTTCAGCGCTAGACCGAAGGGTCTAGCGCTGTCCATCAGAGACAGGAGGGGTGGGGAATAAAGGCTGCAGGGTGGGTTTTGGAGCCTGGAGGGCGTTGATGAAGCAGTGCACAGCCTGAAAGAGCACGCCTCCCGGTGCTCCTAAGCCTCACTTACATATTTATAAAAGTTCCTTTTCTGAAAGAATCACTGCTTGGCTCTGCAATTTGAAGGTATGTCTGGGGAGAGGATTACAGCACCTACATGCCTATGTATATAAATACATAGGTTGCAAAGTGGTGACAGAGCAGGTAATGCTTTACTAATCAGACTTTAGTGGAGAACTTTTTGGTTCCTTGCATCCCACCAGCATTACGCCCTATGGGTAATGTAAGGGTGAGGACTAGAGATGAGCAAAGTATTGGAAAATTCGATTTGGCTGCTTCACGGAATTTGGCCCAAAAATTTTGTGACGGATTACTTAGTCACGAAGCACATTTCTTTGTAAGTAGTGGGTGCAATGACAGAGAGCTGTGATTGCGCCGATCCCCATCCTTGTACCTCTCGGATGCAGCGTTCATACGTGATCGTGGCATCTGATAGTAAATACACAAAAAAAAACACATCTGTGGCAATAAAGCTAGTTTTCAGCCACAGGTAAGGACAGTGATATAATCACAAAATCACCGGAAAATATGCATATGCTGTCCACTCAAAAATAATCATAAATATGCTTTATTAATAACAGTAAAAAGGGTACAAACAATAATTCATATAATGGAAGGCGGGGAACAGTGGTAAAGAGGAAAAAATTAGAGAGCAGGGAACACGCTGTGCTGCAAAATAACCTTTATATATATATATAAAGTAAGGCAATCCAAAGCCACTTAAAAGCGGATAACATAAAGTATGTAGGGCCAACATGTAGCCTAGACCTGAAGAGGTATCATACATTGCACAAGGGTCCTGGACAAAGTCCCAGACGCTTAAGCATATGTGGCCACATGAAGTCCAAAATAGCATGATCTGCCAGACAGATAACAATAAGTAAAGTATAAATAGCCATGAATTACCGAAACAGAAAAGCTGCTAAGAGAAAGGTCAAATGCCGCACAGCCGTGTCCCAGTCCCGACGCCGTTTCGCCACACAGGCTTCTTCCGGGGAGTAAAGGAAACACTAAAGCCACATCACCTTATAACACAGCCTCACAGCTGTGAAAGTTTAAAATCATTAAAGAAATTCAAATAGGGACCAATTCGGGGAAGCGGAGGTACCACCAACCTATCACGAGTGTTCAGTCACCTCCCATATAAAAGGTACACCAGCCGATGTCCACCGGATTTCCTTCTTAGGAGCGGACCTGCGCAATGTGGTGCGCACCAATATGGAATGCACCGCATCGCCCAAGAACTGGTCTCTTCCGCGTGTCAAGCTGGAACGCAGAACAGTGGGCGCGAACATGCGCACTGCCGTGCGTCCCACACTGGAACGCATCAGCCTTACACGGCTGTGATTGCGTTCCATCATGGAACCTAAGGCTTGTACACACAATGGAAGGTAAGATGTCTAAATGGAACAACTCCATTACTCTAACATACACTTAACATGGGCCGCAATATTTCTTCAATATATATCAGCTTGTAGGAAAACAGGCTGAACTGGATGGACAGATGTCTTTTTTCGGCCTTACAAACTATGTTACTATGTTACTATGTTACTATAAATATAGCCAAATACGTGCCAAAATAAAGCGTGAAAGTGAAAAGGTGCATAAAGTGCGATTGTGCTAAAGTGCCGAATAATTAAAAGAAACATGCAAAAAACGAGTGATGTCATAAATTCATGTAGAAATACAAAAACAAATACAAAAATGCTGCAAGGTGAACAATTATGTAAAAAGGACCATAATACTATACATAGATTCATTTATAAAAACCATAACAAAAGAATGACCTATAAATATTTATAAATATATGACTAAAGAACATGAACCAAAGGTCATATATAACCCATGTGAAAATTAATAAGAAAACATAAGAATAATTCATAAAAATATCTCAACCTAAATTGCCAATCAAGACCATGATGACCGTGACTCATATACCCCTATATAAATTTGGATGGTCAAGGGTCTGGTTGGGGTTATTATAAGAGAAGATTGGAATGGCGATGAAATAAATTGACGTGATTCTGAGATGTCCTGCGGCTGATCGGCAATTGTACTATTATATGAATTGTCAATTTTTGTAATCTAGATATCCTTCATACTACTTGGGGCCGTTTATGTCTAGATGTATTTTATGTATAATATCTTGTATCTATACTTTGGACTGTATACATATGGTATAATTGTTTGTATTTATTTATATAAGGGTATATGAGTCACGGTCATCATGGTCTTGATTGGCAATTTAGGTTGAGATATTTTTATGAATTATTCTTATGTTTTCTTATTAATTTTCACATGGGTTATATATGACCTTTGGTTCATGTTCTTTAGTCATATATTTATAAATATTTATAGGTCATTCTTTTGTTATGGTTTTTATAAATGAATCTATGTATAGTATTATGGTCCTTTTTACATAATTGTTCACCTTGCAGCATTTTTGTATTTGTTTTTGTATTTCTACATGAATTTATGACATCACTCGTTTTTTGCATGTTTCTTTTAATTATTCGGCACTTTAGCACAATCGCACTTTATGCACCTTTTCACTTTCACGCTTTATTTTGGCACGTATTTGGCTATATTTATATACTGAAGAAATATTGCGGCCCATGTTAAGTGTATGTTAGAGTAATGGAGTTGTTCCATTTAGACATCTTACCTTCCGTTGTGTGTACAAGCCTTAGGTTCCATGATGGAACGCAATCACGGCCGTGTAAGGCTGATGCGTTCCAGTGTGGGACGCATGGCGGTGTGCATGTTCGCGCCCACTGTTCTGCGTTCCAGCTTGACACGCGGAAGAGACCAGTTCTTGGGCGATGCAGTGCGTTCCATATTGGTGCGCACCACATTGCGCAGGTCCACTCCTAAGAAGGAAATCCGGTGGACATCGGCAGGCGTACCTTTTATATGGGAGGTGACTGAACACTCGTGATAGGTTGGTGGTACCTCCGCTTCCCCGAATTGGTCCCTATTTGAATTTCTTTAATAATTTTAAACTTTCACAGCTGTGAGGCTGTGTTATAAGGTGATGTGGCTTTAGTGTTTCCTTTACTCCCCGGAAGAAGCCTGTGTGGCGAAACGGCGTCGGGACTGGGACACAGCTGTGCGGCATTTGACCTTTCTCTTGGCAGCTTTTCTGTTTCGGTAATTCATGGCTATTTATACTTTACTTATTGTTATCTGTCTGGCAGATCATGCTATTTTGGACTTCATGTGGCCACATATGCTTAAGCGTCTGGGACTTTGTCCAGGACCCTTGTGCAATGTATGATACCTCTTCAGGTCTAGGCTACATGTTGGCCCTACATACTTTATGTTATCCGCTTTTAAGTGGCCTTGGATTGCCTTACTTTATATATATATATAAAGGTTATTTTGCCGCACAGCGTGTTCCCTGCTCTCTAATTTTTTTCCTCTTTACCACTGTTCCCCGCTTTCCATTATATGAATTATTGTTTGTACCCTTTTTACTGTTATTAATAAAGCATATTTATGATTATTTTTGAGTAAATACACAGTGTAAAATGAACAGAACAATAAATTAAATCATACTTATCTCCTCCATTTGCTTGCGACGGGCGCAAAATCTCGCACGGATGACGCCATTACGTAGGACAGCCTGGTGACATCATACGTCCCAGTGCACGGGATTTTGTGCGAGATTGTCAATCAAGATGGCGATGTTTGGCCCGTTGCGAGCAAGTGGAGGAAGTAAGTTTTTGTTTTTTGTTTTTTTACCCTATTTCAGGTAAAATTGATTTGCTAGCAAAAAGCACGAGGAAATTCGGCTTTGTGGCAAATCAAATTTATCCTGAAATTTGTATTGAATTCCACTTCGTCAGGTTTGATTCACTCACCACTGGTGAGGACAGTACACTGTCTGCATAGTATGGAAAAAGAACTAGTTCCTAAAGACGTACCAGTAGTTCAATACCTTCATAGTTATAGAAATCGTAGGCATCATATGGCAGTAAGTCTAAACAATATTAATTATGTGGAATATGTGAATAGCGATATCGCCTAAACTGGCTGCTTTTCTGCTTTTTTTATGAAAACAAAGTTACATTATACCATCCAGTAATATAATATATAGGAAACAGGTGGCTCACTGTTGTCATTATTGTCTGCTGGTTCTACTTATCTGTGATGTGAACTTTGAAGCATTTATGTGAACATCATGTCCTTGTCGGTGGAGGACATCCCGTGAAGCACAGCAAGGAGACAGATTTTCAGATATCAGAAATGACAGAGTACCGCACTGCTTCCAGACGCTTCCGCTTTCAAAAACAAAATGATAATGGCATCTAATTACAACATGTGATCACACCTGCGCTCCAGACAACGCCGCTCTCCGTGGTTATAAGGGACAAGCGCAGCCGTGCAGTTGACGGACCCCTATATACCCCATATAATTTCTTTAACGACATTAGACCGCTGGCCTGGCTCTGTCGGGGACGCATTCCCTCTACAACTCTATTTAACTTAGTTGGAGATCTCACACACTGAGCCATTATTTTTTATGGCTTCAAACTGATATTTATTGCCACTGTGCGGTAATGATTGGCACGCATCTCTGCAGAAAACACCTTTGAGGTGGAAAAATAGGACTGTTGTAGAAACACATATGACAGTGTACGTCCCTTTTTTAAAGAGTACCTGTCTCTTCTCTTGACTTGTACATTTAATAATAATCCTGGAGCATCTATTCATGTAACTGTCAGTATGTTTTCCATCTCTCTATTATTCCAACTATAAGCTTATGAATGAATTGCCAGAAGTTTGCAGTAAAGGTCAAACTGAGTGTTACCAGTTGGACGTGTGTTCCTGCACAGTCGGACACTGGAAGCACTGATTGGATAGTGTCACATTGTACAGGGACCCACCCCATCTGGTAACAGACTGCTGGCAATTCATTAATATACTTCTAGTAGGATTAGCACATAGTTACATAGTTACATAGTTAATACGGTTGAAAAAAGACACATGTCCATCAAGTTCAACCAAGGGAGGGGTAGGAGTGATGAAGGGGAGGGGGACGGGTAACCTTAAGACATGACTCTACATTTCTTAATATGTGGTGACCTTCTTTTTCTCTAAGAATTTATCTAAGCCTGTTTTGAAGCCCTCAGCTGTCTTTGCTGTGACCAGCTCCTGCGGTAGACTGTTCCACAGATTCACAGTTCTTATAGTAAAGAAGGCTAGTCGCCCCTGGAGTCTGAACCTTTGCTTCTCCAGGCGGAGGCAGTGCCCCCTTGTCTTTTGAGGGGATTTTACCTGGAACAGTTTTTCACCATATTTTTTGTATGGGCCATTTACATACTTATACAGGTTGATCATGTCCCCCTTATACGTCTCTTCTCAAGACTAAACAAGTTTAACTCCTTCAGTCTTTCTTCATAGCTAAGATGCTCTATGCCCCTTATCAGTTTAGTTGCCCGTCGCTGCACCCTTTCCAGCTCCAGGACATCCTTCCTATAAACCAGAGCTCAGAACTGAACATCATATTCCAGATGAGGCCGTACTAATGCTTTATACAGTGGTAATATGACATCCCTGTCCCGCGAGTCCATGCCTCTTTTAATACATGACAATATCCTGCTGGCCTTAGAAGCAGCCGATTGACATTGCACGCTATTCTGCAGTCTATGGTCTACAAGGACACCCAGATCCTTCTCTACAAGTGACTCTCCCAGTGTTACTCCCCCTAGGATATAGGAGGCATGCAAGTTGTTAGTACCCAGATGCATAACTTTACATTTATCCACATTGAACCTCATCTGCCAAGAGGATGCCCAAACACTCAGTGTGTCCAAGTCAACTTCTGCACATCTTCCATAGACTGGACTCTACTACAAAGCTTAGTGTCATCTGCAAAAATTGAAACAGTGCTGTTAATTCCTCCCTCTATATCATTAATAAATAAATTAAATAAAAGTGGACCCAGCACTGAACCTTGGGGTACACCACTTATAACAGGGGACCATTCAGAGTAGGAATCATTCACCACCACTCGCTGAGTACGCTCCTTCAGCCAGTTCTCAATCCAGTTACAGAGTAGATTTTCTAATCCAACCGACCTTAATTTACCCGTCAGACGTCTATGAGGGACCGTGTCAAACGCTTTTGCAAAGTCCAAATACACAATATCCACAGCCGCCCCTCTATCCAGACTTCTACTCACTTCTTCATAAAAACCAATCAGGTTATTCTGACAGCTTCTGTCCTTAGTAAAACCATGCTGGTTATCACTTATAATACTATTATCCAAAACATATTCCTGTACATCATAGAGGTGTAGGAAAAGATGTTCCAGAATGAAAGTAGTTACTAAAACTGGCACATCAGGAGAAGGTAGAGGCCCTGTTTAAATGAATTTTCTTTGTTACTTGCAACAAATCACTTAGAGGCATTGTTAACATTCCTGTCATGTTTGTTCAAAGTGCAGTCATGAAACATGTTCTCTTTGAACAGGGCCAACTAGAGGAGTCAACCAGGTGATAGGTCTCAGGCTTCATACACATGGCCATATTGTGACTCTTTGTTACACATTAGATATTGTATGGGGGCATGTTCTGCAATATGGAGCCCAAAGGGAATTACTTTTTTGTGTGCATGAGGCCTTGACATTCACGTTATCATATGTACTCACTTTAAACATCTACTAGATGCCTACAGAGGATTAGTTATGGAAGCATCTATTGTGCAGCTCACTATCAAGTCATCTTACTAAGCAAATTGAACATAGGCGTGAGAGAAGTCTTGTCAGACAGAAACCTATCGAGAAACGGGCTGTTAAGTGGCAGTGGCGACTGATGAGGCTTCCTTTATGTTGGAACGCTCAGCTCCCTACAGGGTTGCCAACCACAATTTTTCTAGACAACCTTTCCCAAAACAGAAAGCCAACATTATTACAGACAAACTGGAAAACCATAATGAAAGATAAAAATTATGTTTTTTTGGAAAAAAAAACTGTGGCTTTTGGTCATAGCTAAAATTTTCATGTAATTTTTAATGTTTCGTTATGTATACATACGAACAAACAAGGCACACAATGCAAAGACAAAAACAGACTTAGGCTAGGTTCACATCACCATTTTGTTTTCCTTTCTTCTGATCCGTGAGAAGAGCAGAAAGAAAAAAAAAAGCGGATTTATTTTATGCTTTCATTTTGCATACGTTTAAGGCTACTTTCACACTAGCGCTTTCCCTTTCCACTATTGAGATCCGTCATAGGTTCTCAGTAGTGGGGGAAACGCTTGGGTTTTGTCCCTATTCATTGTCAATGGGGATAAAACTGAACTGAACTAAATAGAGTTCACCAGAATGCATTCTGTTCCATTTGGTTGTGCTCCCATCGTGGACAGAATAATGTTGCAAGCAGCATTTTTCTGTCCGCTATGTGGTGCGGCGCAAGATGGATCCGTTATGAGTAGACACAATAGAAAACTGATCCGTCCTCTATTGACTTTCAATGGTGTTCCTGATGGATCCGTCATGGCTA
This sequence comes from Rhinella marina, assembly GCA_900303285.1. Taxonomy (NCBI): domain Eukaryota; kingdom Metazoa; phylum Chordata; class Amphibia; order Anura; family Bufonidae; genus Rhinella; species Rhinella marina. The sequence goes on from ONZH01023376.1 coordinate 226,197, forward strand.
TATAAGACATAATGCAACTGGATCCGTTGACGGATCTGCAAAAAATGCTGGTTTGAAAGTAGCCTTAGCCATTTCCATCTGAGATCTATTCTTTTAGACGGGAGAAAAAGTCTTCCACAAAGTACTTTTTCTTCCATTTAACATAACGGATCTCAGATATAGCTAAAATGGATGCACAGTAGCATAACAGATGCTCAAAATAAATGATCTTTTTTTTTTCTGTTCTTCTGATGGATCAGAAGAACAGAAAACAAAACGGTGATGTGAACCTAGTTATAGCTATGCACTGAAAACTGTCATACCTTCCGGAGACTTTTACTGTGCGTCCGGCTGAGATCCATGTCATGTATGAAAGTGTTGACACCAGAATTCCTAAACAAGGCAGACAACACCTTCTAGTGACAATCTCGCAGGAAAAGGAGCTGATGACTCAAGACTATCAGAGAAGGTGTAGTGTGACTCCTAATAGGAAAGTGTGGCGTACACTCTAATTAGAAAGATTGCTTCTCTCAGACAGGTATGGAAAAAAGGCTTGTGAGTCACCTGTGATAAATTAGAGCTATTGCAGCATTGATTAGATGATTTATGCTTTGATCACCGCGGTAAAGATGGAGCATCCATGCTAATTCATTACCACGAGGTGAGGCTGTTATTTATGTTTGTAGGAGCTTTGTTCCACTCAGTGACATTTTCTCGATTTCTTTTCAGAGTCAACAGTTCCTTTTATGAAATTCTGCAAATGGACTTTGAAATGGACATTGGCGGTGGTTTGGCTGGAGCCCAGCAGATTACGTGGCAGGTGGAATACCCAGAAGAAGACTCTGCCAGCGAACTTGTCATTTCGGAAATCTTTGTCAGCCAGGCTGCGTTTACAGGGATTGTCCCCATTGCCATGGTATAGTAAAACCCTCTTTGTTAAATGTCCTAGGCCAACTTGTGCTGAGATGTTGGCACCTGAGAGTATCGCTGGCATTATTCAGAAACACCTCTGTCCTTAATTATGTTTAAGACCATTAAATGTTTGATCGGGTCAGTGATTATCTAAGAATGGGAAGTATTGTGGTTTTTGAGCCGTAATTAAGAGAACTCATAATGCTGCTCTTTAACATTGGCTTTAATCTGTGTAATGTATAGTTTCAGCATACTCTAGCTATTCTAGAAGCCCAGACCCAGTAAATAAGGGCAATGTTGCCTATGGAGATAGCTTTTCATGTGCTATTTTCTCAGGGTTTTTCATGCTTTTTAAAAAAAGACTGCACTTGACTGAATCCATCCGTAAAGAGGTTGTGCAAAAACTGAGGTATTTTTGGTAACCCCCGCCCACCCCATTCTGCCGGACGTGCAAAGTTAAACTGTCTTACCTACTCCAGGGAGGTGGCCTGCTCTTTTTCCTGCAGGTCCGTGATGCTCCCCTGGGCTCCATCAATGTCAACATCCGGTTTAATGTCGCAGCCAATTACTGTCCACTTCAATGTCCGCATACTTATCCGTCATGTGACCATTTGACATAACGTAAGGGGAGCCATATGTTGATTGGCTCCAGCGATGTCAAACCAGATGTTGACATTGATGGAGCCCAGCAGAACATCGCTAGCATGGAGGAGAAGGAGTGGGGAGCTGACGCCAGGAAGCAAGTACGTAATTTTCCCTTTGCAGATCCGGTAGAATGGTGAGGTGAGTTGCCAACCCTTCCCCCATTCTTGCACAACCCCTTTAAGTGAACAATTTAGCGCAAAATGGTAATTGGACATTCTTAAATTAATTATTTGAAGTGTGGCTGTAGTTTTTTTTTTCAGGTCTGCTTAAGACCCAAGGCAATGGTGGTATTAATACATTCCAAACTCTTGTAGAGAAGATATATGAGGAGTTATATGAGATTCAAAAAATGTGAGTGCTTTCTAGAAACAGCACCACTCTTATATATTTCAGCTAACCAGCTATTTCAGTGTGTTTAGCACAAAAATGACCCTCTCTGATGCACTCAAAATCAAGAAGATGATCATTAGATATTATTAGATATTTCCCAATGGACCTTGTTAGGCTAAATATGTACACAAACGTTTCAGCATTTTGGGACATAGAACAAAATCATTATATTGTTTCATCTCCTCACTGAATGGTAAAATTGAATTTTATAAGGCAGGCTTAATCCATGATTCTTTGATAATTGACATGAAACTACATCACTGGGTTGTCTTAAAAGGGTTGTCCCATGACAATAAGTTATCCCTTATCCACACGATTGGGGATAAATATCTGATCAGCAGGGTTCTGGCTGCTGGACCCCCTGCCGGTCACTAGAATGGGGACCCGAGTTCCCTGTTTGAAGGTCGCAGCAGACATGCATGTGTCTGAGGAACCATTCAACAATATAGGTCTACTGGAGATAGCTGGTACAAGTGCTGGCCTATCTCTGGCAGTCCCATAAAGTTGGAGTGGTGGATACACATGCATATCGCTCCATTTAAACGTTGAACATGTTTCAATGTTATTCTCCTTTAAATCTCAGGAACACTTAGTCTATAGGCATTTTAAGTTACAGGTTTCTACTACTTACTGAATATCACTGTTTAGTGGACTAGGTAATCCTAATTTCTCCTTCCAGTAACATTATGAGAACCTCATTCATATTTAAAATGACTTCTCTAATGAATTTCTTCAACATCTAAGAGCAAAATATTCATAATACAAAATGGGTGATCTAAAAGCAAATTGTGCAAATCACAAGGTAGAAAAGACCCAGGGACCTCTGTTCTAAGGAGATGCGTTTCATGTCAGCTGCTCTGACATAGCTTTGAACATCTCATGGTCCCTCTTCACGTACTATTAGAGGAGACTCATTAGGTTTCTGAAGCTCATGTACAGGGTGAATGTAGATGAACTCCCACTGATCTATTGCAATGCACAGTTCCTCACTAATATCTGCTGAGTTTTTTGGGTGACAGGGGACAAGTTGCTTTATTATCCTCAGTTGCTTTGACTGGAATGCATTTGTAAGGAATGTTTAACATGTAGTGAAAGTTGTGCACTTTCTTTTCAAAGTGATTCGGGAACTACAGGTCATGACCGGCAACATGCTATTAGAAACCGTGGAAGATTCATACTTTTCTTCTGACTTTTCATTCTGGGAGTAAATAATAATAATCTGCTTCAGACAATTTTCTACTAATGTCTTTTAATGATGCACTACAGCACTGTCTGTGCTTTCAAGATCTCAGACTTTGTGTAGCCTGATACCACCTAGGACCATTTTGTTCCTTTTCATCTGTTTATGCTAATAATTACTGCGGCCAAGTGAACACTTTACAAAGGAAAGGAAAGAACAGAACAGAAGTCATTAATGGCTTAAACAGGGATGTTTTACTAGCTTTCTTTTGAGATGCAGAGTGGGAGATTAAGAATATAAATCCATATGCTCTACCTGAAATTCGGTGTTACGTTGGTGGGTTCACAGGGCTGGATTTAGGTACAGTAGACATATGCTTATAGGCTGCTCTAGAGCAAAAAGTTCATATACATACTTCTACATTTTGTGCATTCACATGTACATTTTATTCATTCTTGTGTGAAAGTGGTTATCCGGGAATACGATATTTCTCATCAATATCAATATCAGATTGGTGGGGGTCTGACTCTTAGCAGACCACCAATCAGCGTTTTTAATGGACTTTCAATATTATAATCCCCAAAGAACCCTATACTTGGATCCTGGCAGTTCTGCGGAGTTAAGAGAAGGACAAACAGGAAGGGACAAGGGGACAACTGCTGACTGGAAGCGAATCCCATGCACAGGTACCACCAAGGAGAAGACGCTATTCATATACTTCTATAGAGTGCATATATGCATTTCAGGAGTGGAGAAAACATATGAGGTAGAACAGCAGTCTCAAAAGTATATGACTTTTTGTCTATCACAAAAAATATGGTGTGGCCTTCATGGTGATTTTGAAAAAAAGCTGTGATACACTTGAAGATAGCATATCACAGTACATAGGGTAATCAGATGAGAATACCAGCCAAAAATTAAGTTGAGTTACAGAAATGCTGGAATTTAAAACTTAACATTTAATCAGTCACTAAAAGAGTGAAAATTCAAACACATATAATAAATGTACATCCAGTACATAAACACAGATGTGCTGACAAGTCAGCAACTCTCACGAATCTCGTATAGAAGTACAGCAGCAGGGGAGAAAGTGCAATAATTGATAGTTGTAGAGGCTGGGGGGGGAAAAACAGGTAGGGCATAGGACATAACCCTATTAATGACCTGTAATAATCCCTTATCCAGGGGCGTCTCCTGATGGTGGTGACCCCCTGGTCCCGTGCCTAGACTTTCTCACCCTGAATTCTCCCGAGGGAGAATTCAGGGTGAGAAAGTCTAGGCACGGGACCAGGGGGTCACCACCATCAGGAGACGCCCCTGGATAAGGGATTATTACAGGTCATTAATAGGGTTATGTCCTATGCCCTACCTGTTTTTTCCCCCCCAGCCTCTACAACTATCAATTATTGCACTTTCTCCCCTGCTGCTGTACTTCTATACGAGATTCGTGAGAGTTGCTGACTTGTCAGCACATCTGTGTTTATGTACTGGATGTACATTTATTATATGTGTTTGAATTTTCACTCTTTTAGTGACTGATTAAATGTTAAGTTTTAAATTCCAGCATTTCTGTAACTACACTTGAAGATACACTGCATATGAAGATACAGTGGGCCTGATTTATCATTATTTTACGTCAGTTCTCTTGTGTGAAAAAGTTGCAAACCAAATTATGGTGCAAGTGGCATTTCTCCGCCACCTTTGCCACTTTCCCAAAAACCAAGGGTGTGGGACGTGATGACAACCACTGTCCCGGCAAAAAAAGGACAATTAATAATTAATAATTAATAATCCAAAGATATAACTGATTGATACAAACTATTGAGGTAAGTGCAATTACTCCCTAAAGGATGTGGTTATGTTGAGAGGAAAGGATAAGATATGAGAACCACCTTTTGCAGGCAGAGTGCAGGTGGTGTATACAGAGACTTATAACATAAGTGATTCAATTAAACATTACAAATTGTGGATACAAAACAAAGAAATAATTTCCTCATGGAGGAATTCAGATACAAAGTATCAGTAAAAAGTCATATTATGACCAAGGCAAGTACTCACTTCACTGGGAGGGATTGCCACAGGGATAAACTCAAGACACCCTGTGGACAAAGAGCCCCCCGAGCCAGGTCCGCTTCAAGAATCTTAGGAAGTCAATGGCAGCTGGAAACCAAACTTCTTATTAATTCCTTTATTGGGTAGACTCAGTAGGCTCTCAACGCGTTTCGGGGGTACCAAAAAAGCCCCCTTCATCAGGAGAACATGAATAGTATAAAATAAACAAACACTTACTGTAATATATAGGTGTACAAATGCAGAGGTAAACCATTCACAGGACGCTGGCTGTTGGATCCCGCGCGCTACAGCGGAGACCGGAAGTGACACATGTAAGCTTCCGGTTCCGCTTGTGCGTTCCACTATGGAACGCATCGTTCTCATTCATTTTAGATCTAATATATTGAAGGATTACTAATAGTAATCCACAGGTACGATGATAATAATTATGAGGGGTATCAGAAAGTACAATAACTAAAACGGTATCAGTGGATGTATAACACGGTGCGTTCCATTTTGATTGGAAGACCAGTGATAAGAAATATTAAAATAGTTGGTGAAATATTAAAAACTGTAGTAGTCCCGAGGATGGGTTTTTATCTACATAAGAGTGGCTGATACCATATCATAGTTTACTTATTTGCTGTATAGGGATAGGGTCTATAGGGGACTTGCGTTCCAGGGTGAAACACTTCACCTAAAAGCCAGCATATAATAAATGATAATTAATAATTAATAGGATATATATTTTCTGGTTCAGGATACACAGCTACATTTTCTCATAAATTAGATAGGGTCAATCTCAAAACAATGGAACCAGGGGTTATAGATAAGACAGGAATGAGAATAGGGGCCTGAGGATCCGGATATGTTGTAACATATATTCAGGTAGGTTGCCATAAATTAAGGTATATAGTGAATATGAAAAATCTATATATAATATAGATTGTACTCTGTACTCTTATATCCTTCTAAGAGACCCATTACTTGGGAAGTCCCTACCAAAACAACCCAATATGATCTTCCGTAGGGCTCCCACCCTTAAGAACATGTTAGCCCCTTCATGCCCTAAACTTTCTGCCACCCAGACTGCCCCTAACTCCGTTTAAGGTCCCCTTGGGGTTTTCCGATGCAATAAAATGAAATGCAAGTGTTGCACAAACAAAGTATCTAGCTTGGAACACATACAAATACCGGGCAAAGGGGAAAACATAAAGATCCAGCATCGAATGGATTGTGGCACTAAGAATATCCTGTATCCTGAACCAGAAAATATATATCCTATTAATTATTAATTATCATTTATTATATGCTGGCTTTTAGGTGAAGCGTTTCACCCTGGAACGCAAGTCCCCTATAGACCCTATCCCTATACAGCAAATAAGTAAACTATGATATGGTATCAGCCACTCTTATGTAGATAAACACCCATCCTCGGGACGACTACAGTTTTTAATATGTCACCAACTATTTTAATATTTCTTATCACTGGTCTTCCAATCAAAATGGATATACATCCACTGATACCGTTTTAGTTATTGTACATACTGATACCCCTCATAATTATTATCATCGTACCTGTGGATTACTATTAGTAATCCTTCAATATATTAGATCTAAAATGAATGAGAACGATGCGTTCTATAGTGGAACGCACAAGCGGAACCGGGAGCTTACATGTGTCATTTCCGGTCTCCGCTGTAGCGCGCGGGATCCAACAGCCAGCGTCCTGTGAAGGGTTTACCTCTGCATTTGTACATCTATATATTACAGTAAGTGTTTGTTTATTTTATACTATTCATGTTCTCCTGATGAAGGGGGCTTTTTTGGTACCCCCGAAACGTGTTGAGAGCCTACTGAGTCTACCCAATAAAGGAATTAATAAGAAGCTTGATTTCCAGCTGCCATTGACTTCCTAAGATTCTTGAAGCGGACCTGGCTCGGGGGGCTCTTTGTCCACAGGGTGTCTTGAGTTTATCCCTGTGGCAATCCCTCCCAGTGAAGTGAGTACTTGCCTTGGTCATAATATGACTTTTTACTGATACTTTGTATCTGAATTACTCCATGAGGAAATTATTTCTTTGTTTTGTATCCATAATTTTTTAATGTTTAATTGAATCACTTATGTTATAAGTCTCTGTATACACCACCTGTACTCTGCCTGCAAAAGGTGGTTCTCATATCTTATCCTTTCCTCTCAGCATAACCACATCCTTTAGGGAGTAATTGCACTTACCTCAATAGTTTGTATCAATCAGTTATATCTTTGGATGTGGCGCTTTTTAATTGCCTTTTTTTGCCGGGACAGTGGTTGTCATCACGTCCCACACCCTTGGTTCTACTCTAGTGTGTTGTTTACTCTCACACTTGGACTGCTGAGTGCTGCCTTTCTACTTCTACTTTTAAACTCACAAAGTACTATCAACCACCCCTTGGCGCCTCCTATCACCTTTATTTTGGGGAAATCCAGGATATTTGTGATTAACCTTCCTCTTTGTTTGCGTCTTTTTTGTTACATACTTTCCCAAAAAGTTAGGGTCAGGTTCAACGACACCCCCCCCACATTTTTCTTATTTTATTACATTTTTCTGACATCGAAGAAGACAGAAATATATGTTATCCAAGGACCTAGATTTCAGTTCAGGCACACAGACCGCCGCTGAAGGCTGTGTCCAGCCCAGACAAGCTGGACAGCAGCACACAGGGTTATCTTAGACTGACGTGCATCGTCGCTCTATGATAAATCAGGCCCATTATTTATGACTTAAAGGGGTTATCCCGGTAAAGATAAGGATGACCTATCCTCAGGATAGGTCTTCATTTTCACATTGGCAGAGGTCCCAGTCCCAACAAGTGATCAGCTGTTTCAGGGAGCTGCCACGTTTGCCAAGTTAAAGAGGACCTTTCACCACTCCTGACATGCCTGTTTTAATAGCTTCATGCATTCCCCATGTAATAACAAGTCTGGAACATTTATTCTTATGGCTCTATGTTGTGCCATTCCTTTATTAATTGCACTAGAAGTTATGAATGAATTACTATTTGTCTTCAGTAAAGGAACAGAGGGGAGGTAACCAGTTGGGGGCCTCACATGCTCAGTTTCATCTTTCAACTTCCTCCTGAGCTGTGATAGGAGGAGCTGAGATGCCTCCTAAGCTGCAGCAGAAAAGACACTCCCCTTGAGCTGTCAGCCTGATATAAATCTAGCAGAGCAATGAATGGGGATATCTCTGGATCCATGCGAGGTACAGGGCTGGTTCTAGCGTTGTTAGAAAGGTATTGCCGTGGACTATATGATATCTGATTTTCATGTTTTACATTATTCGTGGGATAACCCCTTTAAGGTGTGGACTACTTGATATATAGAGTCTTTAAGTGATTACATCTTTTATGAGGTACTGCACATAAAATCATTGTTTGTTAGCAGCACATCACCCTGTCTAATCAGGAATGTGCAGCCGTTAAGTAATGAATTTGCATGACGAGAAGCAATCACTGTTGTGATTGTTCATCCACATACAGAGGAGATGATTGCTGCATGTGACTGCAACTCTCACCTCCTGTGACAAGCAGAGAGTTATCATCCTTGTTTAGTTTGTTCCTAATAATTGCCTGTATATCAGCCCCTGTAAAAGGGCCTTTAGGGCAAGGCAGTCTACGCCTTCAGGTTCCTAAAATACAAATTAGGCATCCAGGACTTTGCCCGCAGCTGAAGTAAATTCTTGAAACAATTTTTTCTGGGAAGGAACTTACATGTTTATTTGAAACGAGCGGTCGAGCCGATTACAGAATAAAAAGAGCAGGCTACAGACTACAGAATATAAAGTGTAGAATGGTAGAATGGTAACATTTTTCTCAAACAATAGATTTTCATGCTCAAGGTGACTAAGGCCCACATAATATCTAGTTTCTAAATAACAGTGACATGCATTACCCATCATAGCACTATATTATTCTTTACTAATCAGCCTAAGTTCCCATATCCCACTAATTTACTGGAGACTTAGATTGTGAGCCCCATTATGGACAGCTTGATGCTATAAGTGCGTAAAATAAATTGATCAAGGGGTTCATCCTGATTGCATATTTAGAGTTGGGAAGGAACTTTTTACCCTCAAATGATGTAATTGTTTTTTTTTTGCCTTTTGTTTAATTAATACCATAAGATTATAGGACTACGTAACTTTGTAGAATTTAAAGATTTGTTTCTGTAATGTATTTATTGACTTTCACCTCTATGACATTCAAACTTATGGCAAAGTGTATCACTTTGCATTTATTTCCCCTTCTCTACTTGTTGTGAGCCCCAAAAATGCAGTATGGGGCTCTGTGTACATGGAACTGTATGCATTTTAAAGCTATAGTCACATTGCAATAGCTTATTAAAGGGAATCTGTCACCAACGACCTCTCTATCAAGCTGTTTCCTTTCATAGGCACAGAGCGGTGGTTTACCTTAATAAAATGCTGTTTTTGTTTTGTTGGTCTGATGCTCCGCTTCTGAGTTATACTTTTTTCTGATATGCAAATTAGGCATTTGGTGAAATGCCTAATTTGCATATCAGAAAAAAGCACCCAAGTTCTGGTCCTTTCAGTCCAGTCTCTCCCTTGCTGCTTTCTGCTTTGCCACTGCTTGCGGCTTTGCCACTGCCTGGCAGGGCCAGGCAGCCAGAGAGGGGCTGTCCACAAAAAAGAGTAGAGCTTGGGTGCAACAAGAGCAATGGTGACGCCCCTGTTTCACCAAACGCCTAATTTGCATACTATCATAAAATATCATAAGTTAACTCAGGTGACTGATGTTGCTGTGCCTTCAGAGTTATTCTAGTCTGAGACACTAGCTACACTGTGTTGATGCCTATACAGTAGTTCGCTGGTGATGTCCTTCACCTGTATCTACATACTGACACCCTTCTGAGCTGGAAGAGGAGATAAGTATTTATATACTTATATAAGTATTTTATGTGTCCTACTGGGGGCCCAAAAGGACTGTTCTAACCTTGTTTTGTTGCTGTAAAGGGATTTTCAGAATCCACGAAGATCTTAGAAACCCCCTTTAACTGCGTTTGATGGATCAATTTTAGCAAATCTTGTAATTTATCTTCAGTAACATTTAGTAAGCATGCAAATTAATGAAAGTTCTTAAGATATACAGTAATTTCTGCTTACTTTAAGGTTCTTTTCTAAGAGATGACATAGTCTTCCTTTTGCAATGTCCCATTTGCCCTTAATGAATCTGGCATATCTGCACACTATGTATTTTACCTCTTATACCTTTGAAACACATCCAGCTGCTTAAGGATTCAAAGTGAGATAGTGATACACAGAAATATCTTTTACTTTTGACATATGGATCAATTGCGACCCTAGTGCTGTTCTTCCCAAATCATTCTGCTTTACTTATAGCAATCTTTCTGAACCTGAAAATCATGGTCACTCTGGTTTATGGATTCTGTTGTGCATGTGTTTGAAATGAAACCCTTACTTTTCTACTATTTAGGTAGGAGTTAGCTGGAATTAAATTTATATTTCCTAGCTTAACAATGAAGTGGTACTTTAGTACATTACTGTGTTACAATAAAGCATTTCTAATTTCTTACTATTTCATCTTACTATTTCATCTACAGTGGAATGCTCGGGCACCCTTAGTCAAAATTGCTATTACTGTGAAGATGAAATAAAGTTAGCGATGAAACACATTTCAACATTTTAAGCAATATCAGTGTATTATTTTAGTTTTGTAAAATTTTAGAGTGAGAAAAGGAAAGGACTACCTTGCAAAAGTATAGTGAAACAAGGAGATTTGAACGCTCAGATACTTTTTACCAAGGTCTCAGACCTTAAATAGCCCATTACAGTTAAGGCTTGTTCACAATCATGGTATGGAAATGTCAGGTGATGAAAATTTCAAAGCTTTATAAATACTCAGACTCCTCTAACTTTGTACCAAAACAGCCATAGGTTCTTCTAGGCAGCTTCCTAACACTCTGAAAATGAAAATGGTTAAGGCCCACAAAGCAGGAGAAGGCTATGAGATAACAAGCGTTTCCGAACATTTTGTAAGTCCAGTGGATTGAGGAGGTTAAAATAGAACTCTTTGGCCATGATGAGCAAAGCTATGTTTGGAGAAAAAAGGGCACAGAGTTTCATGAAAAGAACACCTCTCTAACCATTAAGCATGGGAGTGGATCAATCATGCTTAAGGGTTGTGTTGCAGCTAATGGCACAGGGAACATTTCATGGGGAGAGGGAAAAATAGATTAATTTAAATTCCAGCAAATTTTGGAAGCAAACATAACGCCTACTGTAAAAAGGTTGAAAGGAGGACGACTTCTACAAATGGATAATGATGATCTTAAACACACCTCAAAATCCAAAATGGGCTACCTCAAGAAGCGCAAGTGAAGATTTAACCATAGCCCTCACAGTCCACAGATCTGAACATCATTGAAAATCTGTGGGTAGACCTTAAAAGAGCAGTGCAGGCAAGATGGCCCAAGAATCTCACAGAAGACTTTTGCAAGGAAGAATGGATGAAAAGCCTTATTGGCTGGCTACAAAAAGCATTTACAAGCTGTGATAACTTGTCCAAAAGGGTGCTTCTAGGTAGTAACCATGCATGATGCCCAAAGTTTTGCTTCAGACCCTTTTCCTTTTATGTTATGTTATTTAGAAAATTTAAATGATAAAAATAAAAAAAGGGTTTTGCTTAAAATACAAAGGAAATGTGTCATCTTTAATTCTATTCCTTTTGGAGAACATTTCATCTTGAACTTGTTTAACTGTTCATAGTTACAGTAATTTTGACCAGGGGTGCTCAAACTTTTGTATGCCACTGTCATACAAAATGTCGCGTGCTGATAAAGGAAAGTGGTATTTTGTGTCGTTAACCTATGTTATCAGCATAGATCAGAGAATGTAAGTTTAAAGGGCTTTTCTGAGACTGGATAGATTTTGGAACAAATCTTTACAGGATGTCAGGAAACCAAAATAATTTTAAAATGTTCACAGCCTTGAAAAAGACTCAGACACAGAGACACAGCCAGCTTCTTACTGCACCATTGGTCCTCCTTTTCTTACGTCCTGCTGCATTTCTCCCCAATCAATGTTGTCTGTAGCCTTTTTATTAGGTATCATTGTGACCCTATCCTTTGCATCTCACCTTTCTATATGGCTTTATTAGTTTATAATATCCCACCACCACCATTTCTATCAATGTCTTTTCTTTCTCTTTCCATCACACACTTTAGATGCATTTTATGTATTTTATTTGTAAGCAGATCTAGATGGATGTTTGCTCAGAAGAACATCTCAACCCTTTTCTTAGTTAGCTTTTGTAAGATCCAGGAACTATACTGTACCTACTATTAAAGATGGTGGTGTTTTGGGCACTATTAGTAAATATATGCTAAAATAGAACTTGAGGAACCTGGTATACATGCTAATTGTTTGCTATCCAACACCTATTTTTGTCTACTAGACAAAGAGGAATTGAGAACTGCTGACAGAAGGCAACAGAAAAATATGTGCGATAGACACATGCCTAGTTTACACAAGGGGACGTGGTTAGCATATGTACAGGATGCAGCAATTCTCCCTGAGTCTCTTTGGATTTGAAAATAGATATAATTGTTGCAAAAATATATATAGGATTTGTATAACAGGTATAATATATTATATATATCACAGAAAGGGGCCCTAATAAGCAACAGAAGAATACCTTATAAATAGTGCCAGCTGTATGACATGCACCCCCCCCCCCCGAAGAATACTGTAGTTCCATCAGGTGTTACCAATATACTATACAATAGTAATGGTTAATGGTATTATCTTAGGTGGCTTAGGGCAGTGGATAGTAAAAATTTTGTGGTAAAGCATTACCATTATTTTAATTTACTTTAAAGAGGACTAATCACTGTGAAATGCAATGTAATCTGTAGGCAGCATGTTATACAGCAGATTGATATATGCTTTTATAGGAAAAGATTTAGTAAAACGTATAATTTATGCATTGAAATATCTGCTATTTCCGATCTCAGTTGTACATGGAGGAGGTGTTATCAGAGATAGCATTCTCTGTGTAAGTTTGTATACAGATATAGATGTCTCACAGATAGCTGTGCACAGGGGAAGTGTTATCAGAGTTGTATTCTCTGTGTAGGTTTGTATACAGATATAGATGTCTCACTGATAGCTGTACACAGGGGAAGTGTTATCAGAGATAGTATTCTCTGAGTAAGTTTGTATATATAGATATAGATGTCTCACTGATAGCTGTACACAGGGGAAGTGTTATCAGAGATAGCATTCTCTGTGTAAGTTTGTATACCAATATAGATGTCTCACTGATAGCTATACACGGGAGAAGTGTTATCAGAGACAGCATTCTCTGTGTAAGTTTGTATACAGATATAGATGTCTCACTGATAGCTGTACACAGGGGAAGTGTTATCAGAGATAGTATTCTCTGAGTAAGTTTGTATATATAGATATAGATGTCTCACTGGTAGCTGTACACAGGGGAAGTGTTATCAGAGATAGCATTCTCTGTGTAAGTTTGTATACCAATATAGATGTTTCACTGATAGCTGTACACGGGAGAAGTGTTATCAGAGACAGCATTCTCTGTGTCAGTGTGTATACAGAAATAGCTGTCTCACTGATAGCTGTACATGGGGGAAGTGTTATCAGAGACAGCATTCTCTGTGTCAGTGTGTATACAATGATAGCTGTCTCACTGATAACATCTCCCTCGTGTACAACTGAGATCAGAAATAGCAGAGATTTAAATGTATAAAATACGGGGGTCCATAATTAAGACCATTGTTTTAGACGCTAGTCTAAATACTCCTTAACGCTGGCTGCACCTAAGGTATGTAGAGGCGTCAGCTTCTGCTACTCTATAACGCTGCATTTTGTGGTGACAGATCTTTTTTAAATAGGTGCAAACATTGGTGCTGGTTAATGTCATACGTATCTTTATCTTGTTCTATTTTGCTGAAAAAAATGTTCTCAATCTCCCTGTTCTTTTCACATGGCCATAGTTGCATAAGTCTGATAAGTCCACAAGGTGGATAGCACTGAATACAGATTGCTGCTGCTCTCATATCCGGTTTTCTATTACACATGTATAGGAATTAGTAAGGTTATGCACATGAGAAGGGGAAATGTTTGTTTTCAGTAAAACACTGTGTAAAACCGACATTGTTTTCATGTACTGTATGCAGATAAAACTTTATTCTGTGCTCTCACCAAATGCTAACCAGCACTTGCAACAGGGATTTATTCTTATATCCATAGTCTTATGTATTTAGAGAGGGGATTTTTTTTTACCTAAAATGTAGAAACCTGCCTCTCTCCTGGGTTTTTTTTTGCCTTACTAGGGTCAAATATTGCATGTTACTAATGCTATCAATAGAAATACAGTAAGCCAGCATTTTCAGCAAGATAAGTGCATGTACCCAACACATATCTACCCATGTATCATCTCACATCTAACTTTCCAATACATGTCTATGGCATCCAACAATACATAGATCTACAAAGCAATGCACTAAACAAATCATATTAACACAAGTATAAAATAAGCAAATCTGTATTGATATAAAATACAATTATATAAAAACTGAATGTGCAAGGATGGAGGTAACATCACCATGGCCAGGGAATAACCATAAAATCTAGCAAAACCTTCATGTCATCATATTATCATAACAATCATCTTCCCAAACTGGCAGGGCTACAGTATGTACATCAATGATTGAAATTCCACTACATGTTCCCAATTCTTCTACAGGGCTTTCAGTATTGCTGATGATCAATTGTCTGCACAGCAAAGTATCCTAGACCACCAGCCTCACCATGAATCAAAAAGGCATCAATAGGCTTAAAGGGTTTCATCCATGCTGCTCCCATGGTCCGGAATGGCACCTACCCTAATGCATGGTGTGGTGCTATCTACTTCCAGCAGTTAGAATAGAAATGCAATCCTGAAGAAGCAGATTAGTTCTCTGAAACATGCCCTACTGTGCTTATATTTCTCCTTTGGTTTTTCATCCTTTTTAACCTCTTCATCATATAAAATTAGATAACTAAACATATAGAAGGAGTTCACCTTAAAGTCATGTTAGAGATTGCTCAAGTCATTCCGTTAACTGAAAGCCTTCAATGTTTATGGCCTCCTCAGTGAAGAAGACTGACAGTTGTGTGAGATGTTGAACACATTATCAGATTACTGTCTTCAGATGAGTTAGAGAAGGCTGACGCCTGTCTGTCAGTAAGAAAACAAGTTGGAAGTAGTACTTTCCATGGCTTTGTAGCACTTAACTATTCGATGTACACAGAAAGGATTCCAAATATTTCATTTACAGAGATTCAAGAGCTTGCCCAGGTTCTAGCAATCCTATTTCAGTCCTGGACTGAAATATTAATGACAATCCTCAGGGAATCGGATGCCCACCGATCCGATATCCATGACCTATCCTGATAGGTCATCAGTATTTAATTCCTAGAAATCCTTTATAATATAGTTTGTTATATTTACCATAGATATTTACTATAGTACTGTTTAGTGCTTGCTCAAAATATCTATATGTTTGGGAAATGGACATTCCAGTGCATGTCGATTGGCATACTGAGCATGTGAATTCTCTAATGCCATCTGGATTAAAATGAGACATAGTCTAGTAGGTAACTATGGTACACTAACTACAGTGCTCTTCTGTGGACATCTTTATCTAGGCCTATACAGCTACCATCCTGTCATTCTAATGATACTATTCTACTAGCAGATAGCATATTTTCCTTGCAGTAGCAGTAAAATAACAATGGGTTCTGTATCTACATATAGAGGTTTTATTTTTCTGTGCTGACTGCGACAGAACTGTAATGTCAAGAGGAGCTGTTGCAGTGCTGGGACTTTCTGTCATCTTTCCAATCCAACAGAGTGAGTCGGTTTCCAGCTAGAGATAACGGGGGAAGACAAAGCCTGCTACAAAGGAAGAGCAGTTCAGCCAGGGCCTGGAGAAGGATGTTAGTGCAGTGCAGGAGATCTAAAGCGGGTTCCTGTCACGGACATTCCTGTGACAGGTAACAGGAGGTCTGTCAGATTGGCAACACATGGTATAATCTGACATGTTTTCCTTTTTTATTGTTGGTATTTACCACACCCTTTTCCCTCAGGTGTTCCTGATGTGGTAATTGTCCCTCCCCTATTTATTTCTTCTTCTCCCACTATTCCTTGCGGTTTATAGCGTCAGTTGCTGTTGTGGTGAGCAGTAGTTTGGTTCTCAATTGAGATCCTGGAGCCTCCATTTCTTCATTGAAAGATAAGTTTCCTTTTCCCTTATGTGTGTTTTGTTACTTACTTTTTTTTAGGGTCAGTTCGGTGTTTAGGTTCCTGTGTATGAACTTGCCTACCTTTGAGGCCTGTTCATACTGGTATATAGACAGGAATTGAGCCAGGGTCTCCTGTAGGAGGTGTCCATCTTCCTTCCTTAGTTTCTAGGCCTAATCTCCTTTCCCTCCTACGCTCGATTTGGTTTTCCCCCCACACCTGCGCGTGACATTATAAACCGCCAATTACCGTCACTTTGTTGTTTTTATCTGTACAGCCATGGATCCTATTACTGTACTCGCAGGGCAGCTTCAGGGGCTGTCTTTGGTGGTAGCTGACCTCCGCACGACCGTCACCCAGATTCAGAGACCACAGGCTGTTGGTCCCGGGGTGGTGGTTGCCAGGCCTGTCTGGAGCCTAAAGTCGCTCTCCCAGATAGATTCTCTGGGGGACGTGATAACTTTATTTAGTTCAGGGAGGCGTGCAAATTGTACTTTAGGTTGCGTCCACATCCATCTGGTAATGAGGAACATAGAGTTGGTGTGGTGATCTCGTTGCTCAAGGGAGATGCACAGTCATGGGCCTTTTCTCTGCCGACCAGATCGCAGTCTCTCCAGTCGGTGGAGGAATTTTTCAATGCTGTGGGACTTATCTATGATGACCCGGATCGCATCTCCTTGGCCGAGACCAAGTTACGTGACCTTCGTCAGGGTGAGCGCTCTGTTGAGATCTATTGCGCTGAGTTTCGGAGGTGGGCTACGGATACTGAATGGATACTGACTACGGCTCTCCGTAGTCAGTTTTGTCAAGGGTTATCAGAAAGGCTGAAGGACGCTTTGGCCTTTCATGAAACTCCAGTGTCTTTGGAAGCCGCTATGTCTCTTGCTGTATGCATGGATAGACGCCTGAGAAAGAGATCTAGGGGCCCCCGCTCTCAGGACGTACATAGTGACATCAGGACCTCACATAGTGTATTGTCTTCCTATGACACTTTGGGTGAAGATACTCCTAGGGTGATGTCTGGGGACGAACCCATGCAGTTAGGGGGGACTACTCCTGCTTCCACCTTTAAGCATTCTGGTAATAAAAAGGGAGTGTGTTTTTTCTGCGGACAGAAAGGACACTTTATCAACGCATGTCCATGCATTCAGTCTCTAAAAGAGAAAAAAATAAAGGGGGCGTTAAATTCCCATCTCACTCTTGGAGGAGTGGGTGGAGAGACAGAAAATGTGCATTTGTCTTCATTCTGTAGTACCCGTTTTCTCCTGACTGCCGAGGTGGCGCTAGAGTCAAAGGTTGTGAGAATTGATGTGTTTATTGACAGCGGGGCAGGGGTGAACCTGATTGATGCTCAGTTTGTCCGTATGCATGGATTGTCTCCGAGTGCATTGGAGAAGAGGATTTCTGTGTTTGCTATTGATTCTGCGCCTCTTTCTCAAAAGTGTTTGTCTCAGATGGTGCATGATATCAGATTAAGAGTGGGTGAATTTCATCAGGAACTTATTTCGTGTTTTGTGTTGGAAGGTCTTCCTGCTCCTGTGGTGCTGGGTATACCATGGTTAAGCAAACACAATCCAACCATCGATTGGCATACTAGACAGATTCTGGATTGGGGTGATTATTGCGTTGACAATTGCCTTAATACATCTTTTTCTGCGTTAACCACTAAGATACTTACCACTTTTATATCTGATTTCGCTGATGTATTTTCTGAAGGTGGATGTCAGGATTTACCACCACATCGGGAATACGATTGTCCTATCAATCTTATCCCCGGAGCGAAGTTGCCCAAATCTAGGCTGTATAACCTTTCTGGACCTGAGAGAACGGCCAT
Source organism: Rhinella marina (assembly GCA_900303285.1). Taxonomy (NCBI): domain Eukaryota; kingdom Metazoa; phylum Chordata; class Amphibia; order Anura; family Bufonidae; genus Rhinella; species Rhinella marina. Next base: position 244,520 of record ONZH01023376.1, read on the forward strand.
GAAAGAATATATTGCTGAGAGTTTGGCTAAAGGACACATAAGACCTTCCAAATCTCCAGTGGCAGCTGGGTTTTTCTTTGTAAAGAAAAAGGACGGAACTCTTAGGCCATGTCTGGATTTCCGTGAACTCAATCGGATTACTGTCCGTGATCCTTACCCCTTCCTTTGATTCCCGATTTGTTTAACCAGATTGTTGATGCCAAGGTGTTCTCTGAGTTGGACATAAGGGGGGCATATAATCTGGTCAGGATCAAGGAAGGGGATGAATGGAAGACGTTTTTTAACACTCCTGAGGGCCACTTTGGGAACCTGGTCATGCATGGGTTGACCAATGCTCCTGCTGTCTTCCAGCATTTTGTTAATGACATTTTTCATCACCTGGTGGGGAGGTTTGTAGTCGTGTATTTGGATGACATACTAATTTATTCTCCAGATATGGTGGCACATCAGGATCACGTTAGACAGGTGTTGCAGATCTTAAGAGATAACAAATTGTATGCAAAATTAGAGAAATGTGTTTTTGCTGTACACAAGGTGCAATTCTTAGGATACCTGCTGTCATGTCATGTTCAGGTTTTCGAATGGATCCAGAGAAAGTCTGTGCTGTATTGGACTGGGATCGACCTGAAAATTTGAAGGCTCTTATGCGGTTTTTGGGGTTCACCAACTATTACCAAAAGTTTATTAAGAACTATTTGACAATAGTTAAACCCTTAACTGACATGACTAGGAAAGGGACGGATGTCTCAGTGTGGTCTGATGCAGCATTGCGAGTCTTTTCCGCTGTGAAGGAGTGCTTCTCTTCTGCCCCTATTTTGGTGCAGCCAGATGTTTCACAACCCTTCATTGTGGAGGTTGACACATCCGAGGTGGGGGTAGGAGCAGTTTTGTCACAGGGTCCGTCACCTGGTAAATGGCACCCATGTGCCTTTTTCTTGAAAAAACTCTCTGCTGCGGAGAGAAATTACGATGTGGGTAACAGAGAGTTACTGGCCATTAAGTTGGCTTTTGAGGAATGGCGTCATTGGTTGGAAGGGGCGATTCATCCAATCACGGTATTCACAGATCACAAAAACCTGGCTTACCTTGAGTCGGCGAAACAACGTAACCCGAGGCAGGTCAGATGGTCTTTGTTCTTCACCAGATTCAATTTCATTGTCACGTATGGTCCTGGGATTAAGAGTGTCTAGGCGGATCCCTTGTCACGTAGTTTTCCCGGAGGTGGTGATTTTGAAGATCCGAGCCCTATACTGTCTGAAGGGGTGGTGATATCTGCTCTTTACCCTGATCTTGAGGCTAAGGTTTTTCAGGCCCAGGGAGACGCACCAGAGACTTGCTCCCCTGGGAAATTGTTTGTTCCATCTGAATTGCGTCATGAGGTGTTTGAGGAACATCACTGTACAGTGCTTGCGGGACACTCTGGGAGTAAATCCACTGTCGACCTCATCTTTCGTAGATTCTGGTGGCCAGGGCTGCGTAAGTGTGTTCAGGACTATGTGTCAGCCTGTAGTGTCTGTGCACGTGCTAAGGTGACACATACTCGACCTTCTGGACCCCTACTTTCATTACCCATTCCGTCCAGACCATGGACTCACTTATCCATGGACTTCATCACTGATCTGCCTAATTCTTCTGGTAAGACAGTTATTCTGGTGGTTGTAGATCGTTTTAGTAAAATGGCACACTTTATTGCATTACCCGGACTCCCCAGTGCTAAAACTCTTGCACAAGTGTTTGTTGATAACATTGTGAAACTTCATGGCATTCCCACTGACGTGGTCTCTGATCGTGGGACTCAGTTTGTGTCCAGATTCTGGAAGGCATTCTGTACTTGGCTCGGGATACAACTGTCTTTTTCCTCTGCTTTTCACCCTCAGACGAATGGACAGACAGAGCGTACTAATCAGAGTCTGGAGACTTACTTGAGATGTTTTGTCTCTGAGAATCAGGAGTGGTCCTCGTTTTTTTCTCTGGCGGAGTTTGCCATAAACAATCGTAGACAGGAGTCCACTGGCAAGTCGCCATTTTTTGGTGCATATGGGTTTCACCCGCAGTTTGGCACTTTTTCTGGTTAAGATACCTCTGGTATCCCTGAGGAAGAACATTTTTCGTCATCATTGTGTCAGGGAGTCTGGGGGTTTGGGAAGGATGGCAGACCCTGAGCTCCCCATAACCCCTGTCCCTGCCTATTGCCCCTCTACACTAGATCGTAGGGCAACTGGACGACAAACCCCTGTACTGGCTAGGGAACGGGGAGACTAAACAAACACGTAACACAGAAGAGTAGTTTACAGTTTGAGGTCGGCAACGAGAGAGCATTAACAGGCAAAATCACAATCCAAGAGCAAGTCTAATATACAGGCCGGGGTCAAAACACAGGAGAGTAGAAGATACCGAATCAGCAGGCAGAAGACGAAGTCCAAGATACAAATCCACAGGTCAAACACAGGAATCAGGCACAAGGGTAAACGCTGGTGATGAGCCACAAAGGGCAATCAAACACTGGCAATGCACTGGAGGGAGAGAGGAGTATTTATGCAACCAGAGATCCCACCCCTGTGCTCTGAATGGACCAAGCTCCAGAAGCCTGATCATCAACACCTGAGAATTAACTCAACATGAACAGGACAAAACATGAGGCCGGGCGTCGACTGCCTAGCAGATGAGTAGAGTGTGAATAGGGTTAGCAAGAGACTAGGTGTCGGTTGGTTAACACAGCCAAATTCACACTGAGTGTATGAACTCTGACAGTACCCCCCTTCTATGGGGGGACACTGGACCCCTAACACCTGGATCAGGTTTCTCAGGAAATGCCCTGTGGAATTGGCGGACCAGTTGAGGAGCATGAACATGTTGGGCTGGCACCCAGGTTCTATCCTCTGGACCAAAGCCCTTCCAATCGACCAAATACTGGACTAACCTTTGTACTCACCTAGAGTCAAGAATTTTAGACACCTCAAACTCAAGTTCTCCTTGAACCAGACTTGGCGAAGGAGGGTCTTTGCATGGGATGACAGACGGACAGAATTTTTTTAACAAACTTTTATGAAACACATTATGAATTTTGAGAGAATCTGGTAAGGACAACCTATAAGCAACCGGATTGATAACCTGTAAAACAGTAAAAGGACCAATGAAGCGCGGAGCTAACTTGAGTGACGGAACCTTCAATTTCAGATTTTTTGTGGACAGCCATACCTTATCCCCAGCACAATATGGAGAAGTGAGTGAGCGTCTTTTATTAACAGCCTGGACAAGGGAGTTCTGGGTACCCTGAAGATTCCTTTGAATCTGGGACCAGACTGAGCTAAGTTATTGTGAAGAAAATTCTGCATGAGGATTGTCAGAAACAAAAGGTGCTGAAAAAAAATTTGAGGATGAAAACCATAATTACAATGAAAAAGAGTGGTTTTAGTGGAAGAATTGACATGATTATTTACGGCAAACTCAGCTAATGACAAAAATTCTGACCAAAGGTGCTGATTATCAGAAACATACAAACGCAGGTATTTAAGAAGTTCTTGATTTATCCTCTTGGTTTGACCATTAGTTTCTGGGTGAAACCCGGAGGAAAACGACAAACTAATATCAAGTTTTTTGCAGAATTCTTTCCAGAACCTTGCTACAAATTGGACCCCACGGTCAGACACAATATTTTCTGGAATACCGTGGAGACGGACAATATGATCAATAAACAAGGTAGATAGAGTTTTGGCATTGGGTAGTTTTTTCAACGGGATGAAATGACACATTTTAGAAAACCTGTCGACGACCACCCAAACCACTGGGTAACCTTGAGAGACTGGTAGATCGGTTACAAAATCCATTGAGACATGGGTCCAAGGTTTAGATGGAATAGGTAAAGGACACAGCTGACCCTCAGGACCCTCTAGCACATATGTGACAAGCTGTAACAAATGCACCCAAGTCTCTGGCCCAATGAGGCCACCAGTACAACCTAGAGAGTAATTCCTTAGTACCGCTGACCCCTGGATGTCCTGCGAGAGGTGCACAGTGGGTCTCCTCCAACACTTTTAACCGGAGATGTAACGGAACAAAAAGTTTGCCTACCGGAAGGTCTTTGGGAGCATGATTTTGAGCAGACAAAATTTGAGAGGAAAGTGTCACGCGAGGTCGGCGTCGCGCTCCCTCTGCACGACATCGCCGGACCTCTCCGCCCCCCTAGAGACGAGCAATAGGGAATTGAAGTGCTGGTCTTGTCAGCCAGCACTTCATGAGTTAATTCTCTGTTTGGGTTTAGCCATGTGGTGCTGATCACACCACATGGCTACTTTGCATATTGTTTGGACAGCTTGCTCCGCCTCAGGTCATGTGATGCTGGCCACATCACATGATCCTGGGTGGGCTATTTAAAGATGGCAACTGCCTCACTCAGATGCCTGTGATTAGTTTATACTTTTGATCAGTGCTTGTGCGACCTTGTGTTTTGGATTTGCTATTTGGACTCTGACTTTGGACTTGGACTTGGACCTCTCTTCTCTTGACCCCTGGTATTTACGTTATCTCCTGTGTTTGACCCGGCTTGCTGACTACTCTATCATTGTGTTTGTTCCGTCTGTGTTTTGTCTCTCCCTGTGTTCCCTTTCCCTCCCTCTGCACTTACCCAGTATAGGGAACGTCTTCGTGGTTGTCCGCGGCCGCCTAGGGCCGTTTGAGGCAAGTAGGTAGGGAAAGAAGGGGGGTTTCAAGTACAGGGCACACCTTCCCTTGTCTCCCTCGTGACAGAATCACAGGCCGTATCATATGGAGCAATTGCGGGTGCTCACGGACCAGGTTCAGGGTATGGCGCAGATGATCCAGGACCTGGCCGAGAGGCTCCTACATCAGGAGCAGCTACAACCTGCACTAGTAGCGGCTCCCTCCACATCTAACCCCATTGTGGAACCTCATGTTTAAATTGCCGGATCGGTTTTTGGGGAACCGGAAAACTTTCCGTTCCTTTAAGGAGAGCGTAAAATGGTATTTTCGCTTACGTCCTCACTCCTCGGGTGCCGAGCAGCAGCGGGTAGGAATAATTATTTCCTTGCTGCAAGGTGATCCGCAGGAATGGGCCTTTTCTTTACCGCCTGACTCCCCAAGCTTGCAGTCTGTGGAAGCATTTTTTCAGGCCTTAGGCCTATTATATGAGGAGCCTGACTTGACTTCTGTAGCTGAGAACTCAGCTCAGAGACATTCGGCAGGGTAACCGTCCAGTAGAGGATTACTGTGCTGAGTTTAGAAAGTGGTGTGTTTCCTCTGGATGGAATGACCCTGCTTTGAGAAGCCAGTTTAGGGTGGGGCTGTCTGACCATCTTAAGGACTTACTTGTCAGTTACCCTACTCCTGACACCTAGAGGCGGCCATGACACTAGCCATTAAACTGGATCGTCGAGTGAGGGAGAGACGGAGGGAACGTTCAGATATTCCTCAGGGTGTCGTCCTGCCTGAATCCCCTCTTCTGAGTCCACCTTCTACCAGGGTCCCCGGAGGAGTCCATACAGTGGGGAGGAACTTTGAGAGATCAGAGACGCTTGAATGGAACCTGTTTTCTACTGCGGTGAGACGAACCACTGGCTCCAGCAATGCCCGAAACTTCTGCCCTCTAGAGAGCTTTCTGCCGGAAGTAAGGTAACCCCAGCGGTGGTAAGGAGGAAAGTATTATTACCTATCTCCATTGCGTACAACCAACTCAGGGGGTCCGGTAAGGCTTTTGTTGATTCTGGTTCTGCCATTAATTTTATTGATTTTGATTTTATACAATCTGTGGGGATTCCGCTAGTTCCTTTAAGGAAGGTGATTGAAATTATCGCACTGGATTCCACTCCATTGAATAATGGGAGAGTGGAGTTTTGTACTCCTGAGGTTGTATTAACTGTAGGAATTACCCATACCGAGACTTGTTCCTTCCTTGTATTAAAGGATTTACCTGCCGACCTTGTTTTAGGTCTGCCTTGGTTACAGGACCACAACCCTGTGATCAACTGGTCGGTAGGGTGAATTGGAAAAATGGGGAATGAATTGTGACAAATGTTGTAAATCAGTATTGCTGTTTGGAGGTACCACTGAGTCTCTTTCCTTGCCCAGTATATCGGCGATTTTTCGGACGTTTTTCCATGTCCGAGACTGAGTTCCTCCCTCCTCACCGGCAATATGATTGCGTCATCGACCTTATTGAGGGATCCAAATATCCCAAAGGTCGCATTTATAATCTCTCTACTCCTGAACGTCAGTCCATGAGGGATTATCTCAAGGAGAGTCTGGCAAGGGTCACATCCGGCCTTCAGTTTCTCCCATGGGGGCAGGTTTTTTCTTTGTTGGTAAAAAGGATGGAGGATTGAGGCCCTGTATCGATTACAGGGAGCTCAATAAAATCACTGTTAAAAACAGATACCCGTTGCCCTTATTCCTGACTTGCTGAATCAGGTCCAGGGGGCCTGTTGGTTCACCAAGCTGGATTTGAAGGGGGCATACAACCTAATCAGGATTCGTGAGGGGGACGAATGGAAAACTGCTTTTAATACCCCGGAAGGTCATTATGAGTACTTGGTAAATGCCTTTTGGGTTAAGTAACGCTCCGGCAATTTTCCAAAACTTTGTCAATGACATTTTTAGACCATTTATTGGGAAATTTGTAATTGTCTATATTGATGACATCCTGATTTTTTCTGCAGACTGGGAAAGTCACGTATCTCACACCAGGCAAGTGCTGGAGGTGTTGCGTGAAAACAAGTTGTTCGTTAAAGGGGAAAAGTGTACCTTTGGTGTTCAGGGAAGTGGCCTTTTTGGGATACATTCTCACCCCTTTTTCTTTCAAAATGGACCCAGTTAAAGTACAGGCCATTGTGGATTGGGTGCGACCTTCTCTTTGAAGGCGCTCCAGCGATTTCTGGGGTTTGCTAATTTTTATCGTAAATTTGTCAAAAATTTTTCTGTGGTAGCCAAACCCATTACGGATTTGACTCGCAAGGGGGCTGATCTGGTCAATTGGCCCCCTGCAGCTATTGAGGCCTTTGAAAGGTTAAAGCAGTGTTTTATTAATGCTCCTGTGTTGGTCCAGCCTGATCAAAGTAAGCCTTTTGTAGTTGAGGTGGATGCGTCTGAGGATGGTGTGGGGGCTGTACTGTCCCAGGGTCTTCCACCTTAACTTAATTTTATGCCATGCGCCCTTCTTCTCCCGCAGTTCTCTCTGCCGAGAGGAAATTATGACATTGGTAATAGGGAGTTACTTGCAATCAAGTGGGGCATTTGAGGAATGGCGTCATTTTTTAGAAGGGGCAGTTCACCGCATTACGGTCCTCACGGATCATAAGAATTAATGTTTTTAGAATCGGCTAAGCGATTGAATCCTAGACAGGCGAGGTGGGCTTTATTCTTTACTCGTTTTGATTTTTGTGTTACCTTCAGACCCGGGAGCAAGAACGTTAAGGCCGATGCCTTATCCCGAAGTTTCAAGGCGTATCAGCCTCCTGACGTCCCTCCTGAGCCCATCCTGCCAGCTGATATCATCATGGCCGCTACCCTCATCTGACCTCGCTTCTGAAATCTCGGCAGGACAGCATCTTGCTCCCATTGGTACCCCCAATGACAAATTGTTTGTGCCGGCTCATTTGCGATTGCAACTGCTGGGTGAGTGCCATAATTCTGTTTTGTGTGGACATCCTGGCATCAATGCCACCAAGGAGTTGGTCTCTAGGCAGTATTGGTGGCCGTCAATCTCCAGAGATGTTCAGGCTTTGTAACTGCGTGTAACACTTGTGCCAGGTCCAAGAATACCAGACACGACCTATGGGTGAGTTACATCCTTTACCCATACCTAGTAGACCTTGGTCACATCTGTCCATGGACTTTATCACGGACTTGCCGTGCTCTGAGGGTAAAACTGTGATATTTGTGGTGTTGACAGATTCAGCAAAATGTGTCATTTTATTCCTTTGTGTAAATTACCCTCTGCAAAGGTCTTGGCGTCCGTGTTCATGGATAATATTGTCAAACTGCATGGTGTTCCTGAGAATATCGTTTCTGATAGGGGAGTACAGTTTGTGTCTAGGTTCTGGAGGGCGTTCTGTAATAAGATTGGTATCTCTTTGTCCTTTTCATCAGCCTTTTCATCCGGAGACCAATGGTCCAGACTGAACGTCTTAACCAATGCGTTGAGCAATATCTCAGATGTTATGTTTCTGATAACCAACATGTGTGGGCCAGATTCCTGTCTCTGGCTGAAATTTGCAATTAATAATCCGTGTTAATTCATCCTCTGGATGTCGCCGTTTCTTCTGCAATATGGGTTTTCATCCACGCTTTGGCTCCTGTTCCCCATCTGCGTCGGTTTGTCCCAGAGGTCAATGATTTTTCTCAAGAACTGTGCACAGTTTGGGCACAGGTTCAGTCGAACCTGGAAAAGGCCAAGGAGTTCAAAAGCTAAGGCTGATAGAAAACGTTCTAAGGGTGTGAATTTTAAGGTTGGGGATAAGTATGGTTTATCGGACTAAAAATCTCAACATGAGGGTACCATCCTACAAGTTTGCACCTCGCTTCATTTGGTCCTTCAGGATCACAAGGTGATCCAACTGGTTTCTTTTAGGTTATGTTTACCCGACTCCCTTCGTGTTCATAATGTTTTTCATGTGTCTTTGCTCAAACGTTATGTTGCTCCCGTTGGTCCTGAGGAACAGTCTCCTCCTCCGTTGAGGTAGCAGGACAAATGGAGCATGAGATTGCCAGAATTGTGGATGTGAGAAGGGTCCGGAATTCCTTCCAGTACCTCGTACATTGGAAGGGTTCGGTCCTGAGGACAGGTCTTGGGTACCGTTGACCAGGATGCATGCAGACTCGCTCATTCCAAAAGTTCCATCTGCAGCATCCCGATAAGCCTGCTCCCGCTGGTAAGGGTCCGGTGGCCCCTCGTGAAGGGGGGGGTACTGTCACGCGAGGTCGGCGTCGCGCTCCCTCTGCACGACATCGCCGGACCTCTCCGCCCCCTAGAGACGAGCAATAGGAATTGAAGTGCTGGTCTTGTCAGCCAGCACTTCATGAGTTAATTCTCTGTTTGGGTTTAGCCATGTGGTGCTGATCACACCACATGGCTACTTTGCATATTGTTTGGACAGCTTGCTCCGCCTCAGGTCATGTGATGCTGGCCACATCACATGATCCTGGGTGGGCTATTAAAGATGGCAACTGCCTCACTCAGATGCCTGTGATTAGTTTATACTTTTGATCAGTGCTTGTGCGACCTTGTGTGTTTTGGATTTTGCTATTTGGACTCTGACTTTGGACTTGGACTTGGACCTCTCTTCTCTTGACCCCTTATTTACGTATCTCTGTGTTTGACCCGCTTGCTGACACTTATCATTGTGTTTGTTCGTCTGTGTTTTGTCTCTCCCTGTGTTCCCTTTCCCTCCTCTGCACTTACCCAGTATAGGGAACGTCTTCGTGGTTGTCCGCGGCCGTAGGGCCGTTTGAGGCAAGTAGTAGGGAAAAGAAGGGGGTTTCAAGTACAGGGCACACCTTCCCTTGTCTCCCCCGGCAGAAGGCTGGAGGAGACCGTTGCTATGACTTACCCAGGAAGGAGATTTTCGGTACAGATTCCAGGAAGTCGAGATAAAAGCATATGAAATAAAGCGTCAGCCTTTAAGTTCTTTGACCCAGGATGGAATGTTTACAACAAAGTTAAAACGGCAGGTTCCCAGCGAGCTTGCCTGGAATTCATCTTTTAGTTATCTACGTATACCAATTTTTGTGGTCAGACAAAACAGTAAACTGGTGGTAGCTCCCTCTAAGAAGTGCCTCCATTTTTCTACGCCAATTTGATGGCTCATTTCCCGGTTCCAATATCATAGTTTTTTTTTAAGTAAACACAGGTGGGGATTCGGATGGGGGAAAAGAAGAAGACACAGACAACGAGCATAGTAGATCGGTCTGGACTTCTTGACCTAACGCGTCGGTTGGCCTGAAAAGGCGCATAGCTTCCTCTAGGGTTGGATTCAGGTAACTTATAGGAATCTTTAGGCATCTGTGGGCCTGCTAAATAGAGGTCTTTTAAAAGCTGAGTCATTCCATTGACTCAGTGCACCATTGCCGGACTGAACTATAATCCTCTGCAGTCTGTTTTCTTGTCGGAGAGACATCA